>JBBBDQ010029753.1:0-125000 GCA_037127315.1 Ascarosepion bandense | reverse complement strand
ATCATGTTTGAGACTTGGTGTTTGATAGGAACTTCGGACTTTGAGTTCCAGGTCTTTGAATTATGAGTAATTCTCATATATGACTAAGTTGATTTCATGATGCAATTTTTAATTCCTTATTCTGTGAGAAACTGCTAGAATTTATTTACACAACAGTTTCAGGAACCTGGAAATTAATCACTTTTGAAATCACACAGTTACTCAACCCAGATATGTAAAGATCATTTTTTTAGAGAATATTCTTCAGAAAAATGAAAAGATAACCTTGCATAATCATAAACTCAAGTCTTTAATATTCAGACTTACTTGAATACTTTCTTCTCATTTTAAAGCAAAATAAATATTCTCATGAAAAAAAAAAGTGTTATCTGATAACTGGAGATCTACTTTACATGCAGTACCTCCTCACTGCACTAAAAATGAATAGTATATCCTTACATGATCACAAATTCAACAAGTTAGGAAAATCCTGACTTTTAACTGTAGTCAAATACTGTTTTCTTATTTCAAAGCAAACTCAGTGTTCATAAAAATAATTATCAGGAAACTGTAGGTCTGACCAAGAACCAGTACCTCTCCATTGTAATAAAAAAGTACTTACACAATCAATAACTCAATAAATCTTGAAATTTCTAATTTTTAACTAAAGATAAACAATGGCTACTCATTTCCTAAAAAAAAATAAATATTCTGTAAAAAGAAAAAAATTCTATCTAGTGACTGGAGATCTACTTTACATACAGTACCTCCCCATTGCACTAAAAATTAAGTTTCAGTGAGGGAAACTAATATCTGCCTCCAGATCATTTCCTTTACTATTTTCTATGAAGCAGGTACCTGTTGTGAATAGATTATTTTTTCTATGAATTGAATTCACTCTATGCAAGGCAGTAAAGCCACTAAGACACAAGGGGTTACTGGATGTGAAAGAATTAGAAAACAGAAGCATTATTGACAAATGAGAACAACAGAAGAGTAATCAGGAAGACAGTAGATAACAGCTGATATTGCATTTAAATTTTTGAAGATCAAACTTTGAAGCAAGAAGCCATAAGATCAAACCAAGACGCCATAAGAGAGTTCCTCAATTGAGAAATGGGAGAAAAGAAACTGTTAGAATAGAACCTACATTTACATCTAGACAATTCAGCAGTAAAACAATGAGACCTAGTTGGCAATCTGGTACTGCACTTAAATTCATAAAGTCTAGATACTATAGTAAACAGCTCATCTGAATGTATTTATAGAAAATTAACAAGAAAACAACTTTTCAGCAATGGAAAAGTGGCTGAAGCCAAGATGCAGGATCAGGATCAATAATATTGCATTTTTTCTTTGTATTTTATCAAGAATATTTAAATATATAGCTGGAGGCCAGACAATAAGTGTCAGAAATATTCAATGTATGGACGAGTGGCAAATTTATAGAAAAGACTTTATAGACACCCTGTAGTTTCCGTCCTCAATTAAAACACTTCCCAGATATTTAAATTGTTATCCTTGCTTGAGATTATAATTTGTTCATTCACTGGGGTAGATTGTTCTTGTTTCATGGGTCAGACCACTTCCAGATGTCTCAGTTATCTCCATTTAACTCAACTCCCTAAGTTTTTCATTCATCACTGCTGTAACCAGGTCTTGAACTCACAACTCATTGAGTCAAGTTACTGAATCCAACCAACATTTTATCCACTTGGTCATGTTTCCTTAAGGAGGACAGTCCAAACAATGTAAAAAATGTAAATAATTACAATACCACATCTCAAAAATATGAACAAATAATGGTAGGGTGTAGTGATAGCAGGTAGCAGGTATCGAGGGATTAAATGTTTGCCCTCAGAGGTCCAGATAGCAAATGACCAAAACTGGTAGCGAGGGATTAAATGTTTGCTCTCAGAGGTCCAGATAGCAAATGACCAAAACTGGTAGCAAGGGATTAAATGTTTGCCCTCAGAGGTCCAGATAGCAAATGACCAAAACTGGTAGCGAGGGATTAAATGTTTGCCCTCAGAGGTCCAGATAGCAAATGACCAAAACTGGTAGCGAGGGATTAAATGTTTGCCCTCAGAGGTCCAGATAGCAAATGACCAAAACTGGTCTTTGCGCATCTGGGCTCCATGCAGATGTTCCAGTGGAAAACCAAAAATAAATAAATATCAAATTCCTTTTACGGACCTGTAGTCAAACTCTGGATCCTGATTGGTCATCAAATCACAAAATTCAAAATACATCAGAAAAACAGTGTTTCTACAGCTAAAGAAAAATTCATTTTTTGAGCCACCCCATGTGACTGGATTCAATATTTAAGGATGGTCTCTAACCGGTCATGGAGTTGAGTTCAGAGGAGGTGGTGTGCTGACACACATCTAAGATGTAACCATCAACTTCAAGTGACCCAGACATTGTCCTCTCTCTCTCTTTTTCTCCTTATCTCTCTCTCAACAATTACTGCTACAAACAACTTTATCAGTGAACACAAACTCTACTCATAACTTCTTACTAAAGTTTATAATTGAACATTCATTTCTACAACTCTTGTTATTCCTCCTTTTAATAAATTTCTATTTTAGCATTCAAAGTGTATATTTTATTATTCCACTCTTCTACACTAATCCACATATTCTAACCTGCCAACAACCAACCTACTGATGATGAAAACCCTTCTGATGAATATTATTCAACATAAAACTTGTAAGCTGTAAGGAATTCGGTTAAGTCTGACACAAGGTCAAACAAAAAAAAACATTAACCAGCTCCCTATACTTCAAGGGCATTCGACAAAGACTTTATAGAGATGCTCAGCAATCTAGACATATTCAAAAAAGACATTAAAGTAATCAATAACTGCCTGCCAACAGACATAAATTGAGTTCAGCAGATATACAAAGATATAAAAGAGTATAAGACAAGGATGTGTCTTTTCACCAGATCTATTCAACTTATCCAGCAAGACAATTCTGAGAGCCCTAGAAGTAATGCCAGGATTTGTCATTGGTGACCACAATCCAAACAATATAAGATATGCAGATGATACAGTGCTGATAGCAGATGCTGAAAGGAAATGACAAGACCTCCCACAGAAGGTAGCTAAAGAAAGTGGAAAGAAAGGCCTACATATAAATTCCAAGAAAACTGAATACATGTTTGTCAGTAAAAAGAGGAGCCCAAAATGTCAAATACAGGCTGAGGATACTCATATAAAGCAGATACAGAAATTTAAATACCTAAAAAGTGTTTTAACAGAGGATGAAAAAAGTGTCACTGAGATCCAGAAATGGATTGGAATGGCCAAGGATACATTCCAGAAGCTGAGTAGAGTATTGAGAGACAGGAAGCAAAGAAGAGAGTACTGGATTGTTATGTGATGTCTGTTCTTCAGAATTCGGGACAAGCTCATCAAAGATGAAGGAAGGACTGGAAGCAACTAAAATAGGGTTCTACAGAAGGATACTGAGGATATAATGAGCTGAACATGTGAGCAACAACAAGGTTTTGGAGAGAATGGAAACAAAAAGGAAACCGATGATTAACATAAGGAAAAGAAAGCTGAAGTTTCTGGGACATGAAATGAGGAAGGAAGGCTTAGAAAATCTGATGCCCACAGATAGAAGGAAAGCAATGTGTAACATACTTGATAGGATTGAGCAAGTGGATGGCAGAGTGGGGTTTGGGAGGAGTAACAGAAGAATGCGTATTGAGAGCTACTAAGGATAGGAAAATATGAAAGGCCATGATCGCCTATGTCTAGAAGGGACACAGCACATAAAAAAAAGAAGAATGGTAGGACTTCTAATTCTCTCCAAATTGCCTCACTATATAGGTTGAATACATTCAATAAGAAGATATTTTTGTTTTACGCCCTTTTTTTTATGTTTGTTTCTTTTCTGAATTCATTTTCTAAATGATTTTGATATCTTTAATTTGTAATTTGCAAAAGGGTAAATATCTATACAAAAGCTATTGTATTTACCCCATGAGACATTCTAATTGCACCTAAACTCTTTGTTCCATTTTTTTTCTGGTAAAAGAAGAATCCAGTTTAAAAGGACTAACCACAAAATTCAGCAATATTTATGGGGTTGGTTAGGGATGGTCATCAGAAAATTGAGTGTGAACTCAGATGTCAAAGTTTAGAAAAACTGATCTCAGGTCAGCGAAATGAGTGATGCTACCTAAAATTCTGCATCCTTTGACTGATTGATGGAAATTTGAATTGGAGGCAAACAAATATTTCTTCTATGTTGGGCAACCACAAATGAAATGAGATCTTGCGATCGATTTTCAATTATTCTACATTTCTAGACAGTGTCGAGTGACTCAGAGCTGAGAAGGAAAATCTAGAAACAATTTCACTTTTCTTTTCTCTGCAAGAAACAGTTACAAAAAGTCATTTTATATAGCGAGGGATTTAGTAATTCAGTTTATAATTTGCTTGTAAGCATTTAATTAGACAGAATGGTTCTCTATCAAGTGGAAATATGCCTCTGTGTATATATATATATATGTATGTATGTATATAAAACAAAAATTTTGATATTTACTTTTCTGATCATCCTTTTGGATCTAAAACATAATATATATATATATATATATATACTATTTACAAAGATCAGCCAGTTACACTACCATTGTGTCAAACATTTGGTATCGTCAGTCATTATATATTATTGATTATCTAATGCTATTTTGGGATGTGCGTTGTGGCGCAGTGGATATCAACTTGGAACGAGAAATCGGAGTTGAATTCCTTGCATTCACTTATGCGCAAATACCCTTGGGAAAGGTATTAATCCATCTATTCCCTCCAGTTATGGGTTAAATAACGGGACAGATTGGTTTCTATAGCCTTGGTTGGCAACCAGTCTACCGCAGAAAGCAAAGGCAACCTACTGGGGGATAATCTTCTGCCCAGTCAGTCATGTCTGTTTCGAGAGATGATCGCCCAAGCATGTATCACGTATGGCACTTAACTGACTGACTGAATGCTATTTTGAACACATAACAGGAATTTTAAAATAAGGGCAGAGTTCGTCAAGGCTTGCAAAATAATATTGTACATACTTTCATCCTGGTTTGTATGAGCCCAAATTGTATTTTCTAATGTGTACATGTCTGGAGATTATTTCAGACCTTACATTTAGCAACCTGTTATATACATACTATGAACAACAATGGGTATGTCCCAATCCTCATTAATATGTTAGACACTATTGTGAGAGAGGTGGTATTGCTGTCTGGAAGTTTACCACTAGCAGTGGTTATATTACTTCATGCAGTTGATGAGTATTGCATTTTGTTGTTATATGTTATTTTTGCAAGCTTTTTAAAACCGAGAATTAACATCTGTTTACAAGTGAGCCAATTAAAACTAAAATAAAAGTAAACATTTTTATTTTTAAAAATTCATTTTAAAATTTAGGTATCGAAAATGAATAGAGGTACCTATATATATATATATATATATATATATGAATAGAATAAGTAAAGAACAGGTAGAAAAAAGTG
This sequence comes from Ascarosepion bandense, assembly GCA_037127315.1. NCBI lineage: Eukaryota > Metazoa > Mollusca > Cephalopoda > Sepiida > Sepiidae > Ascarosepion > Ascarosepion bandense. The sequence continues at coordinate 119,495 of JBBBDQ010029753.1, read as the reverse complement.
TCTTTAATCTAACATGTTTCACTTTAACAAGCTTCTTCAGCGATTTTTTTAAAAATGAATGATTTTAAAATTTTTTTAGGAAATTTAAAAATATGGTCAAAAGACATTGATTGAAGTTTGATTTGATTGGTTAGATATGTGTCATGTGTAATAAAGCAATAGATAAATATTTTTAAATGTATAGAAAAAAACTTATATCTGTTTATATGTGTGTGCCATGTGTAATAAAAGCAATAGATGTTTATTTTAAATGTGAGTATGTATGCGAAAATAATTCATGTGTCCAGCATGTTTAAACTATAGACAAATTAAATGCGTTTATATAATGTTAACATTAGTATGTGGGTGAACAATAAAACAAAATACATTTCTGTTAAAAACTGTAGTGAAATAATTTATGCAAGTATAAAGCTATGGACGGTTTTCTTTTTTAAAATAATATATGTGTATGAGAGAATTATGTATGAATGTGTGTTTATGAGTTGCTAAAGTTAGTATATATGTGAATCATAAAACAAAATACATTTCTGTTTAAAATTCCAGCAAAATAATGTGTACAACTATGAAGCAAACTTTTTATAAATAAATATTTGTATGCATGCATGTATATAAATATATATATGGAAGTAGGTTTGAAGTGAAAAATGACAAGATTACTGAAAAAGCTGCCGCCACAGTCAGGTCTGTTACCATTGTTTTGAGTGTTAAGTAGGGGCTATGAGTAAGAATTTGCACACTAAAATTAGTTCATGCCATTTTCACAGGGTGTGGGGAAAAATGGTTTTCTGCCCCTACTTTGGTGACAGGCCAGGACACAGTTGAAGATGTTGACTGATGATCGGATACACTTCAAAGCAAATTTTTATGCTTTTTTAGAGGGTAAGAAAATATCAATAGAACCTCTATTAATCAAAATGAAAAATAAGCATCAGGGCAAAAATGATGGAAGGACAGCTTAACTCTGATACTATGTGGCAGTGCCATAGGTCATATCACACACTCCAGGATTAATCTGAAGAGAGAAATGATCATATGTTTGAAAAAACATAAAAGCAAGAGTATTAGAAAGTGTAGATACAGTACTATTGTTTAAAAAATTTTCTCATCAGAATCCACTCATTTTTGATAACAGACATTTAAACTGAATTTTTAAAAATAAAAAGTTTTCTTGAAACTTTTATTTTAATCTTAAGTGAAAGTTAAATGACTAAATTTACTATTTCCAGTAAGCAAAATATCTTGGTGTATTTCAAACAGAAATTATATTCATTGGAATCTAAGAATTTGAGATTTTTTTTAATCATTCAATTTTTTGGCCATTTTTGAGTGATCGGCTCATTTGTAAACAAATGTTAATTCTAATTTTTTAAAAGCTTGAAAAAATAAAATATACATCTGTGACACATTATTTTTGAAAAGTTAGCAAATTTAATGTTAACTTAATCTGATTTACATAAGTATTGCTTATATATAGCATGAAATTTAAAACAAAACTATTTCTCAGACACAGAGTTGAACTTTCTAATTCTTCCACTGTATTTGAAATGTTTAAATAATAGGTGATTTACATTCCCCAATGAATCCTGTGTTTAACTAATAAAACCAATTTTCCCAACAAAATTTAATTTCTTAAAATTTCATGAATTTACATGGAAGTGAGGGAACAGATGTAAAAAAATACTTTTACTAAGATATTTTAAAACTAATAGTTTCAAAAATAATTTCATTCATTTGTGAATTATTCCTGGAAGTTTCATTAAAATTTGACAATTATTTAATTTTTGCAAGAATTTCCAAATTAATATGTTTGTCACCAGAAAAAAACTGAGTTATATAATATTATGTTTTCATTGTAATGATTTAGTTACCCACTAACTAAAATCAAATGAAGATTTTTTATTAAAATTTCAAACGTGTAAGAAGGAATTTAAAAAATTTTTAAATAATTAAAAAATACTTTGATCTTTCCTCTTAATAATAATTTAAACATTTTGATGGAAAAATTTCATTTTTATTAAGTTTGGAACTTTTTTATTTATACTATGCTTTTTTTCACTGATTTAGTGGAGATACCTAAATGTATTTATAAATCACCTGTCCATTGAATATTGATGCTATGTATGACTATACTACATATTTCAAGTTTCTCAACAAAATCCAAATGTTATCAATCCTTACCTTGTATCTTGACTTTAGTCATATTCCAATCACCACGACATGACATGACTTTCCCCAGTCTTTTCTATATTTTCATGGCAATTTTTCTAATGAGCTTTACTCCTTTGTACATTTATACAGATGAATTTGAGGGTACTACTAGATTGGCAACTAGGTCTCATCATTTTACTGTTGAATTAGCTAGATGTAACTAATTTCTGTTCTAATAATTTGTTTTCTTGCAGTTCTTATCTATATAACTTTCACAATTTTTTAGCTTTCCTGACAGCTAGAATCTTCAAAATTTTAAATGCAAACTCAATCGTAAGCTTCTGTCTTCCTGAACCCTATTCTTTTATTGTCTTTTTTCTTCACTAAAGTCTTCTCATTCTCTTTAACTCCCAGTAACTCTTTAGTGGTATTGTCTCTTTACTTGCAGTGAAACTGTAGTGAAAGCAACATATGAATTACTAAATAACCCCTACTTCTTCACTAGACTATGTAGCAGTCTCAAACTAAAACAATTAATAATTATGATTAAAAGAAAAATCAGATGTTAAGCAATAAAGATATTTAATACAGATAACAATAAAAAAAATGTTAGATAATAAAAAATAGTTAAATAAATATAGAATACTTGCATGATGCATCAGAACAAGCGCTAAAACAACAATCAAAACTCTCTCTGTTTCTCAAAGGCTGAAGAGGCAGACATCCTGGACTGTTTTAATGAAACACATTGCCACCAACAGATAAGCAAATCTTCTTTATTTCTGTATACATATGTTTTTTAAAATATACAATCATTTATCTGAAATGCATAATAAGGCATTTTATTATTTTTGTCTGTGTTTATTTCATTGTATCTAGCAGTATAGCCCGGCATTGCTCGGGTGTAATGAAAGCTTTAAAACTAATCCATTGTCCTGGAGCTCAGACTCTTTGGACGCTGGCATGAATGACTAAAAAGCAATAGTTATTTCCAGTTAAAGCAAAACTGTAGACTGAAAGAAAAATGAATAGATGTTAGTCAAATTTTTATTTCTTGGTATCGATATCAAATTTTCTGCACTATTGTAAGAACTGCAATCTTGAAACTTCTGAATATTGTTTCTTATGTCTTTGTCTATGAGTGTATCAAATTTGATTAAAATCGGACCACTCCTTCTATAACCCGATTTTTGCAATTATTGATTTTGGATATTTATTGGGGGTACCACGACACAAAACCTAGCTAAGAACACTCGCAGATGCTTATAGTACAACTGTGCAGGTTTCAAGAAAATCGGTTCAGCCGTTTCGGAGTCTATAGGTAACGAACACACACACACACACACACATACACAGACACAGACACACAAAGTTCCATTTGTAAATAAGTTTAGATATGATATTGTTTATAATTTTATAATCCTGTTGTGAATTGATAATGTCTTTTTAACTCCCCAAAATAGATATATAAAAACAGTTACATTCTGATATCTGTAGAAGCAGGGAGACAATTAATGTTTTTTGAATTGGCCTTGTGTCAAACATAACCAAACTTCCTACAACTTACAGGTTTTATCCAGAATCATCAGAAGGTTATCAGAAGATGGATTTGTGGAAGAATAAAAGTATACCTTTTCTATGTTTAGATAAATGTTATTAATAGAAAAGGATAACATGAATTGGTAGAAGTTAATGTTAAATGAGAAACAGTATTAAGAAGTTAAGTGTATCAAGAGTTTGTAGTAGTTTTTGAAGAGTGAGTTTATGTAAGTAGGCAGGAACATATGTATGTATGAGCATTTATTATTGGGTAGGATTGTCTTTGAAGTTATCACTCAGGGTGAATGATGAAAGGAAGGAGATGAGAGGTGAGAGAGAAATATAGAGACAATAATAATGATCCTCTCTTGTTCTGTCTTTTTATTTTGTTTTCTGGGGCTCTGAACAGTTAATTTGGGAATTCACTTCCGGATGTGATTCTGGCCTTTCTATTTTGTTTTTAGATGTTTCCTAGTTTTCTATTGTCCAAAAAATATTTTGCATCGAGGTGTGAAATTTCACAAGTTTTGTGTGTGCTAAGCAACATTTCGTAAATTCAAGTAAATTCATATGTTTTTAACAAAATCATTGAGTCAGTGCTTAGCATTTGAATTTTAAAATCTAGAACTTGTTTTGTTTACTACACATCACAAATGCATCACCAGAACCACAACAAAATAACTTTTTCAAAATAAAAAATTTTAGGGTTGGAAGTGTTCAAACAGAGGATGGAAAGTGTGACAATAAGATCCAAAAGCATATTAGTCACCATAATTTTATTTAGTATTTTTTTTTCTTTTATAACTGAACGACTCACTATATTACATCCCAGTAACTGAATTACTCTCATTTCCTTCATGATCCAAAAGTAGGAAGAAGGCTCCCCTCAGCTTTTACCCTAAAACTGCTACTTTGTGGAACTTCCACATTAGTGCCTTCTTGAACACCACAACCTTAATCTTCTCAAATCAAGGGTCTATCCTCATAATATTCACTTCTTTCTACCACCTATTACAAATACAGGACTATAATGAAGAAAAAAATACTTACAGAATTTGGTACTTACATGATATATTGAAGGTATGAAGAACACAGGAAAATAGTGCATAACCTCAATAACAGAGTTGTGTAAATGGATGTCAGAACAGGGATTATATTCTCTGAAGATAAGGCAAGGCACACAAATCATATTCTCTGAAGATAAGGCAAGAAACATGGTATATATTAGTTAAAGATAAGGCAAGAAACATGGTACATATTAGCTGAAGATAAGGCAAAAAACATGGTACATATTAGCTGAAGATAAGGCAAAAAACATGGTACATATTAGCTGAAGATAAGGCAAGAAATATGGTACATATTAGCTGAAGATAAGGCAAGAAATATGGTACATATTAGCTGAAGATAAGGCAAGAAACATGGTACATATTAGCTGAAGATAAGGCAAGAAATATGGTACATATTAGCTGAAGATAAGGCAAGAAATATGGTACATATTAGCTGAAGATAAGGCAAGAAATATGGTACATATTAGCTGAAGATAAGGCAAGAAATATGGTACATATTAGCTGAAGATAAGGCAAGAAATATGGTACATATTAGCTGAAGATAAGACAAGGAACTTGAGACACATTTCCTGGAGATAAGGTAAGAAACTTAGGACAAATTTGCTCTAGATAAGGTAATAAACTTTAGGTATATTGCTGAGGATAAGGAACTTTGGACATATTTCCTGGAGATAAGACAAGGAGCTTAGGATATATTTCCTGGAGATAAGGCAAGGAACTTTAGGTATGTTTGCTGGAGATGGCAAGTAACTTGGGAGATATTTCCTAGAAATTATGTAGTGGGATGACAGTACAATCATTTATATTTATATCAATTTTTAGTTAAGTTTTTTTTTTCCCTCCATCTGAATAGCATCAAGTGATATTAAAACAAAGACCAGCCCCCTACCTCCTGGCAAATATAAAGAATTAAAAACTGGGCCCCTCACTAGTGAATGTAAAAGCAGCTCACCTCAAAATAGTTTCATTAATCATAAAGTCAAAAGTGTTTCGATAACATCGTACCCCTGCAGAGTCCTTTCCCATGTTGTGTGCATATGACCCTCCCCAAAGGCTTTGAAAGGATAAAAAATGGTTTTGATGTTATTCACATTAATTTTGGGGTTTGTTTGTTTCCACACAATTGCTTACATCTCAAATTTATTTTACCTCGGAAAGATATTAATAAAACATCAAGAAAAATCACTAATCTTGTACTAACAAGCCTATTTTGAGATAAATTCCTATTCTATTTAAGTCTTGTTTTTCTGCACCATGTTCGTTCAGGACATGGGCGATCACAGCTCTCCACAATTTCCTGTTCTTTGTAGCTCTTAATAAATGTTGTCTTTTTGCTACCTCTCCTAAACCTTGTTCTGCCATCCATTTAATTTATTTCATTAGGTAAGAAATGTTGTTTTCTTCAATATGTTTTCTGATTATCAAATTTTCCAAGTCCTCTTTCCTTGCTGTACCTTGGAAATTTCAATTATTTCTTTAAAAAGAACAGACGTCATATTATTTAAACCCGAGGAACCTTTCGGCCAAGTCTTATCAAGGGTTCTCATTGGTTTTAATTTTAAGGAAAATAAGGAAAATGACAAGGCAAAATAAATTACTTAAAATGCTGGGAGATGATGGAACTTGTTTAAAAATAAATTTATTGAAAAAACACATAAAATGTAAGGGGGGTGTAAACATGTAATTCCACAAGAGTGTTTAAAAGTGAAAAAAATGTTACACTCACAGACTCACCAGCAATTGTAAGGAGTGTAAAAACCGCTCTTTCTTTCTGCACAGGCTCGGCTGTTGAATTTTCAAGCAAATTGCTTCCAAAATACATAGATGATGTGTAGACCGAGCGCTGTGCAAGACAGTAAACCAGCTGTCCTCATATGCCGAGGCACACACTTGATTGTCCAAAAGATGTCGGCCAATAGCGGAATCCAGAACAGATTGTGTTGTTCTTATAGGTCTGAGAGAACCACTGGAACGTATATTAGCGGGGACATTTTGTGATACCCGCGTCTCCAACCTCAGATCAGTACGTCCTATGTATGCAGCATCACAACAGCATTTAAATTGATAAAGTGCCACTGAACAAGGACATCTAAAAATGGGAGACATCCATCCCTTTCAATCTCCATAGTAAACTGAAGGAAAGGATGTAAAGAGTTCAACTGAACTAAAAAATGTTCAGCATCAATGGCGCTGTCAAACAAAGAGAAGGTATCATCAACATATCGTTGATATATCAAAGGTTCTGCTATCCTCTCAAATAACAGACGCTCATGAAATCCCACAAAAATATTCGCAAGGACAGGACCCAAAGGACTACCCATCGCAACACCGTCTGTCTGCACAAACATTGTCCCGTCAAAGCTAAATTCGACCCCTTCAGTTGCCAATCGCATACATTCCAGGAAAAACTCCTCAGGAATTGCCATGGCACCTAAATTCCCTCTATATAACATGTCAACACAAATTCTAATAGTATCCTTTAATGGAACATTTGTGTATAAACTGACAATGTCAAAGGAGACCATAAATTTATCCCTAGATGAAAAATCTAAGTTTCTAATGAAACTAGAAAATCTGAAGGAGTCGATGACATTGTACGCAGACAGAGCAAGAGACATAGGTTGGAGAATCTCAGCCAACCACTTAGCCAACTCATGTTGTGCAGAGCCCACCATAGACAAAATAGGTCTATAGATGTCCTTAGAAATTAATTTGTCCTTATACTTGGACAACAGCCAACGTTGAAGTTTGGCTTCTATTTTGCCGGTGTTATCGTGAGTATCGGCAGGACCGATAACTGTAAATTTAAACTGATCATCCAATATACTATGCATCTTTGCAATATAATCCAATTTATTCAAAATCACGACACCGGCACTCTTGTCTGGCTTGGTGATATAAATGTCACCCCACAAGCGTAAAGCTCTAATCGTTTGAAAATGAACACTGCGCCAGTTGAGAGAATCTTTCTCGCAACCTAGCGCAGAGTATTCAGTGACAAACTCAAACAACCTAGTTCTAACCTCAGAACACTTCTCGATGGACTTAGGAACATGATGGATGATTTGAGAGTATAACAACTCAAACTCAGAAAGAATCCATTCCTTATTAACAGCTGAGGGAGGAATACAAAATTCCAATCCACGGGATAGAACAGAAAGCTCAATACCAGTGAGATTAATATTGGAATAGTTGAAAATGTGTCAGTGTAGATCACCTGACACAGAACCAAACCGTCTGGTGATTAAGTATTCCAGGTACTTATTATTTCTCCCATTTGCAGATTCTTCCAACCGAAACCTGCAATTCACTAAAAAGCAAGAGAACTGGAAATAATCAAAGAAGCTCATTTCTGTTTTGATTTTGTTCAAATTTGAACGAAAAGAACGTAAGCACCCATTTGAGCAATCAAACAATTTATCAAGCTCATACTTAACTAAAGAGTGTTCAACTGAGGTATTAGTGGATTTAATTCTGGCTAACCGCTTCTGAATATATATATTTCTGTGTGTATCACTTTAAATGTTATTTTTAATAGATGCTTATCTTTGAGTAGGTACTGTATTTATTAAACAGTATATTTATTTTCACCTACCAGCCTGAAAATTCATGTCCTTTGCCGGGAATATATATTTATATATTATGCTTTCATTATGATTGAGCACTCTAGAGAGGAAAATTTGAAAAAACAGTTTCCACTTCGGCGATATCAGCAATGAATTGAGTTCCTTCGGTAACTGGCGTGTGTATATGCCACTTATATATAACAAAATAAAATTTCCCTTCTCTGATTCCATGTGCCTATGCCTTAGGGGTTAGCAACTCCGACTGACACCATATTGGTTGGGTTTTGATCATGACAGGTGGATGTCTATCCACACTGATGAGCTGTGATACAGCGAAACAAGCTTGTATGTGGATGGTGTATATATATATATCCTTCATTAAATATGGCTGACAAGGAAAATTTAGTTAATTTCTTGTAAGTTTAAAAAAATGAAAAAAAAATGAAAATTAATTAAATCTTCTTTGTTTGGCATATTTAATGAAAGATATTTGAAAGAAAGATTGCTGTCCAAGTACACATTAATATATATATATATATATATATATATATATATATATATACCAGCCAACTGAGTACTCTGGAGAAATGGTAAATTTTAAAAGCAGTAGTAACTCACCACTATGCATCATTCTTCAGCAATGGCTTCAGGCATTTGTTTACATTGTGTATATAACATGCTAAAATCTGCCTTCCAGTGCCATGCACCAATAGCTTAGAGGTAGTATCTCCAACTGATGTCAAATCAGTCAGTTTTCAATCCTAACTGGAAAAAATCAAATGTGTAGCCATACATAATGTTGAGTTGTAATACAGCACAACACAACTGTCTTTAGATGACCATATATATATATTTTTGTCTTTATTTACAACTGAAATTAAAACTAAACTATAATGTTTAGAACGGCTCATGATTAAACATCACAGACATTCATTGTCTGTTATATTTAACAATATATGTTTAGAAAAAATATATATGAATAAATGTCTGATACCAGTGAACTTATTGATAGTTTTAAATAGATAAAACTTCATATTTTTCCCTTAAAAAGGTGACCCTTTGGCCAACACCTCATCAGAAGTGTTGGCAAATGGTATAATATAATAATAATCACAGGAAATAGACAAACTGGGAGGAGACACGTAACTACAATTAAAATATAATTTAATAGAAAAAAAAGAAAAATGGCAAAAACCAGAATAGACAGTTCTAGTGAGTTCTAAAAAGGAAAATATAAACTCACAAACCAACCAGTACAGAAAAAGAATGAACAAATTTCTCCTTCTGTTAGCACAAAGACAGCTGATGCAATTTAATGAATACTGCTTCTAAGGTGTGCAAATGCTTAGCCAAACATTTTTTGCCCAGAATGGAAAACCACAAATCACTGTATTTATATGCATACTCTGTGCTATCATGGGTACTGATATTGTCAGACACATGTTAGGCAACAAGTGTTATAAGGTGCTGATTAGTCTATATCATATAACCAGCATTACTCTGAATTTATAAATGACCAAACTATTTTGTAGATGGGGAAGACCGTCCTTAGAAAACAAAGAAAATGCGGGGACAGTGCCAAGAATAACACATGTCCTCAGGACAGAAAAACACAATACAGGCAGATACACTATTAGCCAGAATTTGGCTGCCCCGCCCAGAGGAGAAATGTGTTCATTCTCTTTCTTTACTAGGGTTTTTGTGAGTTATTTTTTTCATTTTAGAACTGAAACTGCTTATTTTGTTTTTTTTTTTGCCATTCCCAATCTTTTTTCTCCCCCCACCTTTTTAATATTGTATTTTAATTGTAGATACTCATCTTTCAGTTTGTCTATGTCCCAAGATTATCATCACATTGTATTATTTGCCAATGATTCTTCTGAATCAGTGTTGGCTGAAAAAGAGATTACTTTTTTAAGGGAAAAGTAAGAGGTTTTATCTGGTTTAAAATTATATATATATATATATATATATATATATATATTAATAGGCTCAGCACATACTCCTATGAGTCTGATAAATGTAATCTGTGCTCAGTAGAAAAATTATGATACTAAAATATCACTGTCAGAATTTCCTTATTAATCAATGTAACAAATTAATTAGCAAGTGTTGTCATTGTAGTAGATTCGAACGTCTTTAAAAAAGTTTAACTATTCCGATTTAATTACATTTTTAGCCTATTTTTTTATATTGGTTAGAATTTAAATTTGAATAAAGTTTATTTTTGCTGGCTAGTCTAGACTTCTCAGGCAAACCGCTGCCTTCCTTCCCTAAAAGAGTTGTACTGGCGTGTACTGCTATTATCCCCTTATCTCCTCTTCTCAGCCTTTTTCTGACGAACCTTTCTTACCTTTTTCTTTTCTTTACTAACCTTTATCTCCAGTATATTAGAATTTCTTCATTTTTTCTCTGACTGGGGTTGAACAATGCATATATATATATATATATATATATGAAGAGCTTCACAATAAAGCAACATTCTAATTTGCCTTTAAAACACACTCATTGATTCCGTTTTTTTTTCAAAATGCATATTTGCTTATTTTGAGATGTTCCAATTATTTTAAACAGTATCTATTTTTGACTACCACCAACCACGAGAAAGCATTATAAAGATGTTCCTGCCAGGTAAACAGGGTGTCTACTCAAATACCACTATCTACTAAAAGCATGTTGAACCAAAAAATAAAATCCGTAAATACTTAGAAAATCAGATTTATTTAGGTCACAGGTATTCGAGTTCAATTAGAAAGATTTGTCTGTTTAATTTGTTTCGTATTTTTCCAATATTTGAATAAGTTGTTGAGTATTTTTTTTTTCTAATCATTTCACCCCAAGCAAGGCATTCCACTGCCACTATTGCGCTTGGGGCTACATAGGGGGAAGGTAAATAGAAAGAGTGGTTAGATATAGGAAATGTCGGAACGGGGGTGATAGGTAGTTGGGAGGATGAGAAGAGTGTTTAAAGAATGGAAGCAAGTTATTGTGTTAGGAGGTGTCTATTGACCTTACATTTAAACTCCTGGAGATTGTAGCCGTCGGGGAAGCAGTCATGTGGAAGGGAATTCCACAGTCGGGAAGTACGAGAAAAGAAACTGTTGGAGTAGAAGTTGTGGTTGCATTTTATTGGTTTCACTGTAAAAGGGTGGGATCTAGTTGCTAATCTAGTTTCTCGTGCAAATTCGAACCTAGGGGGCACCAGTGATCTAAGTTCATCGAAGCAGAAGCCATGGAAGTATTTATAGAAGAGACTCAGGAAAGCCATGTCATGCCGGAGAGAGAGAGACTGCAGGTGGTCTACTAAGTCAGTATCGATCACATTACAGACCCTCCGCTGTACCTTGTTGAGAAGCCCAAGGGGAATAGCAGGGGCACCCAACCAGATATGGCAACAGTATTCAATGCACAGGTGGATTGGTAGATTTATAAATGTGCAGGATAGATTCAGATGGAAAAAACCTCCGGGCCCTTCACAGAGAACTGACTTTCATAGCAGCGGATTTAGGAATGGATTTGATATAGTCAGTCCACTTGAGGTCCGCTGAAAGTGTGAGACCAAGGAGGCGCAGTGTTTTACTCTCTGGGAGGCAAGCCTGGTCCATGCTAATGGGAGGTATGTGCGGTTGTCTATGATGGTTAATTGATAGTAACTTCATTGTTCTCAAAATTGTGGATAAACTGACAGAAGTTCATATGAGAATAATTGTTTTGTTCAAGTACTTTGGATGTATCAGTTCTTTTTAAGAACCAATGTGGTCTCTTTACAGTTAAAATAATTCCTTTGTCTGGATTGTTATATTAGTGTATGATGGCAGAATAAAGAAGAAATGATGGAGGTTTAAGAAATGAGTAATTGTATTAATGAAGAAATACAATAAATGGTAAATCTGTGAAAATGTCTGTCGTTAACAGAAAGAGATAAGTAAAGTCATAAAAATTGTCTGCGGAGGCATATGATAGAAGAGAGAGTGTGAGTTACTGCTGCGATGTGTATCACGGCTGGTGTGCTAGCCGACTGCCGAAAAAGACCCTTTGATTGGTTTGTATATCTTTTCTTAGGCTCAGGTTATCTTCAACTTTTATTTTGTTTCTTTATGCAGGAGTAGGTAATATTAGTGAAAATTCTGGATTGTATTTTTCTTTGAGTATGTAAGGGATAGAGAAGCTATGTGTGGAGCCTATGCACAGGTGATGAAGTTTTCAGTTTAGTATTAAGTTTCAGAGTGTTCACATTTGGCCAGTGGTGAAAATTTGTGTTATGTGAATCAGAAAATCTGTTTTTAGGAAGATTATAACAACATTATGGTATTCTTTGGAAACTTAGAAGTTTGAAATTATTTTTGGTAATGTCATGTGTAACACTCACTGGAAATGAAAGTGTATTTTTTTTTTATATATATAACCCTCTATCTTTCATGTTTAACAAGCATTGTGAAGATTGAATTTTATTATGAAAAAACATCAGAAAGAATGTGTTGTACTTAAATAGTTACATCCTCACTTTTTCAAACAGGCCATACCCTTTTTTTATACTCTACCAGACTAGAGTTGTATTTTTTATGTATAACTCTCTATCTTTCATGGTTAACAAGCATTGTAAAGGTTGAATTTTATTATGAAAAAACATCAGAAAGAATGTGTTGCATTTAGACAGTCACATCCTCACTTTCTCAAACAGACCATACCCCTTTTTTATACTCTACCAGACTAGAGTTGGCAACCATAGCATGAGTTAATGCAGTGGATTTTGTGTCCAGGCAAATATAGTATATGCATAAAGCAACTATCTTAGACATAGGAAAAGTTTAAGTTCTATATGTCTTCTGTGTAAAAATGTGTTAAATGATTCAAGTCATCAGTTCTGTTCTGTTAAAACATTTCATAGTTTTATGGTAAAATTACCACACACCTCAAGACATTCTGAGTTAAATCCAGGTCAATCTATTTTTTTTAAATAGCTTTTTCTAAAGTCTTATCTCAAAAGCTCATTTTACATATAAGTAAAAATACAATGTCAGTTAATTTAAAAGCAAACACACTCCTACATGCATATGACAACAATTTCATTTTTTGTCATTTTCTATAAAACTTAACTTTTGGCTAAAGCCTCTTTTTACCAGACCAATGTAACTAGCAGCTGTTACATTGATAATAGTGTCAGAGAGGATTTATTGAAAAATGTCTTAAGTAATGTTCAAGGCTATTTTTAATATGACAAAATATATATAAAAGAAAAGATATTAAATGTGTTCCAAAGTCTGAAATGTTTCCTTAAAGTTCTTCAGGTTTGGCAAATGCCAGTTTAGTTCAAAGGATTTAGAACAGCTGGAAGAATTCTGCAGACTTGATTGTTCCATTAACTTTTTTTTCTAAAAGTAGGTTTTTAAAACGGGTCAATGTGAATTTCACAAATATATAAATGAGAAAATACATAATTAAATACAACTTGCTCAAGATCTACATAATATTAATAAACATTTTAAATATTATGATACATATGCCTTGCTAAACATACTCATATATACACGCATGTAGATTGTTGTAACCCTAAAAGGTTACTGCATGAGTAATCACAAAAACGGAGGTTGGGAATAATAGTATATCAACAAGTACAAGACTCGCACATTGCATGACATAGATACACTACTAGTAAACTGCTAGTCTGTATAATCACTCTCCTTTACTACACAAATACTGTCCACATATTTAAGAGGATAGGAAGATACCATTCCTGTATATAGGTAGGTATACAACACAAATATATACAGTGTGCAATGAATGAATTGTTGTTTAAATGATACAAAAATGAAAACAACATTCACAAACTCATTTTTATCAGATATATTTACCAAAATTGAGCATAAGCATCTTGAAAATGGTAAAGAGTAAATTTATTCCATAAAATTACTATTTGGTTTCAACCGTGGCCTCCAGACGACTTCAGAATCTCCTGTATCTCTTCGGGTGGTATCCTTCATTAAGTTGGGGAATGCTACAATTATCCTTGCTTTCAGTTCAATTTTGGGGCTACTAGGAGTTTTTGTTGGTTGCAAAAATTGTCTAACAGCTATGACTGGGTTGTTCTGCTTGTATGGCATTGTGCAGAGAACTGTTGCAAGACATAGGGTCTTCCAGCAGCCCCACTCTTGACCCAGAGCAATACTACTTCCTCAAGGCATTTTCCTGTTGAGTGACCCTCACTAACAAATTCAAGATTTATTTTCTTATCAGAATGATCAGTGAGTTTTTCAAACTGCCATACCTTCATAATTGCCATTAGACTCATCCATCTCTTTCTGAAGCACTGTCATCAAATTGACACCCAAACTCCTTGAATTGCTAGAATTGTAGTTCCTGGTGCAAATTCCAAGCAGTATAGCATGAAATTTCCAAATTGCTGGCAGAGTGAATTATATCATGGTGCTCTTTTTCTTGCAAATGGTGCCCAACTATACTGTGCATCCAACAAAATCAAAATAATGTGCATGTACAAAATCAAAAATATAAAGTGCTCTGTATATATATAAATTTTATTTAGAATTTGTAGAAAAGTGTACTGAACTGTTACGTAATATCTGTCCCTCTATTTTGCAGTGTATAATGGACAATCTCACAAATAAAGAAGAAAATTGAAGCAACAGAAATGTTGTTCTACAGAAGGATACTGAGAATATCTGTCCCTCTATATTGCAGTGTATAATGGACAATCTCACAGATAAAGAAGAAAACTGAAGCAACAGAAATGTTGTTCTACATAAGGATGCTGAGAATACCATGGTCGAAACATGTAAACAATGACAAAATTTTCGAAAAATGGAAGGGACAAGAATACTTATGTTTTTTAACATCAGAAAGAGACAGTTGGAATTTCTAGGATGAGGAAATCGGGTTTGTAAAACTGTATATTCACAGGACTGATTAAAGGTAAGCATAACAAAGAAAAACAATGCATAACCTACCTAGTGAGCTTGAGTAAATGTTTGGTGGAGCAACTGTAAGGAAAGATAACAAAAAAATGAATTTTGTTAAAAGCCACAAAGGACAGGAAAGTTTGGAGAGCCATGACTGCCTATGTCCTGAACAAGATGATCATGGTTATAAGACAGGTAGTCAGATATTTTACTTTGATTTTAAAAGATTAAGCCTTGTATTATTTGCTGGATGATTAGATTCCTGCTAAAATAGAAGTCAAAATAATTTTTTCAATATGTATTTCTTCTTTCTTTTCTAAAAAAATAAATCAATGAGAGAAACCTGAAATTTATTGGACACATGGCAAACTGTTATAGTGGAACATCCTGCCATCCCCGAGAATAGAATGCTCTACTTTATAAAAGACGGTAACAAGTGGTACGAAAATGAAAGGTCTTAGGCAAAAGCATTCACTATTCAATAGTCGATTCCGCTTCAACCCGTAGCTTGTCTATATGTGGATTATTGTTAATTGTACCTTAGTACAATAAATCTGTATTTCTTATTCCTCGTGAGGAGTTCCATTCTTCAACTGATCATTTTATACTGTATTCTCCACCCACATCTATTGAACAGGTGAAGAGGCTCATCCCTTGTTTCCTGTTTAGGATGCGGTTTCCGGTTTTCTCTTTTCTTATCTTCTTCTCACTTCGTTTTTTTTTTTTTCAATTGGAGTAGATAGACTAAACTATCGCCCGGTTCACACTCCACCCACATCTATTGAACAGGTGAAGAGGCTCATTCCTTGTTTCCTGTTTAGGATGCGGTTTCCGGTTTTCTCTTTTCTAATCTTCTCACTCTTATGTAGCCCCCTGCACATCAGTGGCATTACCGCCTTGCTTGGGGTGATATGATTAAAAAAAAAAAAAAGAAAAAAAAAAGTCCTTTTCAGGATATATCACAAACTTAACTCATTCAGGGCCTATCAAGGGCAAAAAAGTTAGGGGAAAGCAATAAACCATCTACTTGACAAACGTGTTAAGAAAATGTACAGAGCAATGACCGTCCACATCCTGATGGTACACAGTATATAGAACAAGATGAATGTTTTCCTATTTCTATTTGAATCCCAAACCAACATTTGACCAATTAATGCAAGAAATCAACATGTTTTCCATAGAAGTGGCTCAAAATTCCTGTTATTTTCCTTTTTTTTAACTTAACCTTCAATGAACTGCGCTTAACTTGATACTCATGCTTAGCAGTGAACAACCGAGGAAAATCACTGACTCAGTGGCTTAATAAACTGCAAACCCGATCTTCAGATTTCTCGACTCTGTTATATTAATATTTATGACACATGATGTTCAGCCGATCTTCCATGTCATTTACAGATGTCAGGATGTTGGTTCAGGTCAAAGGGCAAAGAAGAAAGTAATTTTCTTCATAGAAATAGTATGAATTTGTTTCTGAAATTGGTGACAATGAGACTTTCTACTCTTACTGACTTTTATTTCTATCTTATGTATATATAAGCATTATATATATGTGTATGTGTTTATATATATATATATATATATGTGTGTGTGTATTCATATATATGTATATATATATATGCATGTATATATATATATGCATGTATATATATATATATATATATATATATATATATATATATATATACTAGCAGTATAGCCCGGCATTGCTCGGGTGTAATGAAAGCTTTAAAACTAATCCATGGTCCTAGAGCTCAGACTCAGCCTAAAGAATATTTGTGTGAAGTTTGGTGAGAATCGGATAAAAATTGTGGATTTGTATAAAAAACATACCGACAGATAAACAGACACACACACACACACACACACACACATATCTTGCCTTATATATATATATATATTATCAATTTTCTGCACTATTGTAAGAACTGCAACCTTGAAACTTCTGAATATCATTTCTTATGTCTTTGTTTATGAGTGTATCAAATTTGATTAAAATCAGACCACTCCTTCTATAACCCAATGTTTTCGATTATCGATTTTCGATATTTATCGGGGATACCTCAACACAAAACCTAGCTAAGAACACTTGCAGATGCTTATAGTACAACTGTGTAAACTTTCAAGAAAATCGATTCAGCCATTTCAGACTCTATAGGTAACGGACACACACACACACACACACACACACACACACATGCACACACACAGTTCCATTTATAAATAAGTTTAGATAGATTTATATATATATATATATATATATATATATATATATATATAAAATTATATAGATAGTTGTACATAAATATATATATATATATAAATTTTAAAAACAGTTTTCACTTCTACTATAAGCGTGACTCTTCAGAAACGAATTGAGTTCTTTTGGTGACTGGCATGTGTATACATTGCTTATATACAACGCATTCAAATTTCCCTTCTTTGATTCCATGCGTCGATGGCTTAGGCAGTAGCGACTCTGACTGACACCAAATCGGTTGAGTTTCGATCCCGGCCAGAAGCAAGTAGATGTGTCTAGCCATACTGATGAACTGTGACACAACAAAACAGGCTTCTATGTAGATGACAAATATATATATATATATATATATATATATATATATATATATATAGAAGTCTAGGTAAAGAGGACTGAAGGTTTTACAATTTTGAGTTCCCTGGCATTTATTTTTTTATAAACAGTGATTAATACAATAAATATTGTAGAGCATAATATAACCATGTAATTATGAATTAAAAGTACATTGAGACACGGAAATTTCTATGTTTTGAGATAGAATCTTAGCATCAGGCAATGTTGGATGTTGGTTGTGAAAATTATTTAAATCATTTTCCCAACCAACATCCAACATTGCCTGATGACAAGATTCTATCTCGAAATATAAAAATTTCCATGTTGCAATGTACTTTTACTTCATAATTATATGATTTTATATATATATATATATATATATATACAGAGTGCTATGAGTAAATTGTCACCATTTTTATTTTGAATTTCGTATATGCCTGTTGTTTGTCTTTGATTTTGTTGACTGCACACTATAGTAGGGTCAGTTGGACACTGTCCTTTAGAAAAAGAGCACCATAATGCAATTCACTCCTCCATAAATTTTTAAATGGTATGTTGTATAGCTTGGTACTTGAACCAGAAGATTCAATACGTACATCTCTGTGTTTAGAGGAATTGAAAAGATCGACCTATTTGACGGCAATCAATTGCACAAATTTGCTATAGAAAATATTATTAAACACCATATTTTTACTGTCATTTCTCAAAAACATGCAAAATTTATAATATATTATAGAAAATGGAAGACTGCAAACCTTGTTGTTTCTAATCAAAATAACTCCATGAAATCTAAACTACCGATGACTAATATAGTTTGTGAATTTCAATAGCCTGTACAAGGCTGTGTTTCTTGTCATAAATAAATTACCTATATTAGCCATTTTACCACTTTGTTTTTTTATATGTCACCTATCTAATAATGTTGCAATCAAAAAATCATTAATTAACCCATAATTTACAATAACCCTTATGAAAAAGTTTGGTTGAAAATACAAATATACTATTTAAATCACAATATCAAAGGCACCTCACTATAAGAAAGGAACTATATATCAAACAATTTTCTCTTAACATCAGCCTTAAATTATTTAACAGTGGAAATGGAGTGGTGAAAGTTTTTTAAAAAATAGGCAGATGCTTGTTTGATGTTCAGTCAGGCATGTCATGTAACATCGTTTAAAGTATGCCCCTTTTCGAAAACACAAAAATTACCTTACAGTCAAAATATGAGGATAAAATAGCAACATCAGAAAAATAACATCCTTGAAAATGGCCAGTGAAGTGGCTGAAAGTGCTTAGAAAGTAAAAAATCATGAAACATTTTTACATTCCTTATCTCCAGCAAAAAGGATATACGTATGAATACTGGAAAAATTAAGTCAAAAGTCAATAAAATTTCTCTGTCAGTCATTTTTAACAAAACATGTTTAAAAAAACATTTTTACATTCCTTATCTCCAGCAAAAAGGATGTATGTATGAATACTGGAAAAATTAAGTCAAAAGTCAATAAAATTTCTTTGTCAGTCATTTTTAACAAAACATGTTTAAAAAAAGACTGCTGCTCAACTATATATATAATACTTAAAGTACATATTATCATATGTCTGTAGCATGACTCAGTGTTTCATGCACAATGTAATCATCAGGTGCATAATATGAATTTAAGTTCATTAGTTCATAATATGCACCTGATGCTTGCAAAGTGCATGAAACTCCAAGTCATGCAATAAATGTAGGAAAATATGTATATTTATTAATATATACTTAATAGCTCTGTTTTATTACATTGAACACTGCTCTATTAACAGGAAAAAGCAAAATATTTATATGTGTGTGTAACTACATGTATGCCCATATGTATATTTTTGAATATCCATACATATATATATATATATATATATATATGCATGTACTTATGTATGTGAGAATTTAATAGACTGGTTACTGAAATTGAGAAATCAAAGACAAAAAAATGATAACAATATTAGTAGGCTTTTTGACTAAACTGAAGCATGAAGAGAAAGATTTTAAAGTCATAATTTTTGGACACACTTTGTTCTAAAATTTTGTCTTTAAAATCTTTCTTTTCATACTTCAGTTTAGTCAAAACACCCACTTTATATACATTTCACATATCCACATATTATAAAAAGCTTTCATTTTGTATAAATATATATACATGTAAAAACAAAAAGGAAACCTATCTTAGCTAGCATGTTTATTGAGTTTGAGCTTTGTTTAATGACAGATCAACCTCTGTGGGTTATTTAATGCCAAAAAGGTAGGGTTTTTTAAGGTATTTGTTTTTAATGTTCAGTTTTAGTGAGAAGGTTGATTTAGTTAGATTTTAATGAGAAGTTTTTGTTTTTATTCTTTTTTATTTTAGAAAACTGTAAATGAAATATTTTGCCGAGAATAATTTTCCCCTCAAAAATGTGTTATGGTAATAATTTTTCTTCAAAAATATATTGTTGGTAATATTTTTTTTTCAAAAATGTATATTTTTTATAAAAGCATGTTTTTATATATATATTCCTATAAAAGTTGATTTTATACTTTCATAGTGTTTAGACCCCAGTTTAGGGGTTAACTATTTGCCCATAGCTGGGATCATAACAGGTACTACCACTCTGGGTCAGGGTGGACCTGGGAACAACAGCAATTAAGAGATGGTTCTATGATCCTCACAACCTCCCAGAGGCCTTGCTGCCAGATGCAGTTTACTGTCATGCCCAGGACCACCAGCATGTTTAGTAATCTGACAAAATTTATCATGGTACTTGATATATTATTCTTTTACAGATATATTCTAACTATAATTTTTACACACATATGTACATATTTATACAAAAGAGGAATGTACATTGTGATGCAGTAGATATTGACTTGGAACAGGAGCTGAGTTCAAATTCCAGGTGAATTTCTTGCATTCACTTATGCACAAATACCCTTGGGAAAGGTATTAATCCATCTCTTCCCTCCATTTATGTGTTAAATAACATGACAGATTGGGTTCTATAGCCTTGGCTGGCAACTAATCTAGTGCAGAAAGTAATGGCAAACTACTGCGGGATAATCTTCTACCCAGTCAGTCATGTCTCTTTCAAGACATGATCGCCCAACCGTGTATCACATATGGCACGTAACTGAGTAATGAGGAAATTTTAAGAAAAATGGACCCAAAAAGAACAAAAAAGAATCAGAAAGAGGCAATTAAAATTCCTGTGATTTATAATGAGGAAAGAAGGACTGATGAATTTGACACTCATATGACATATTGAAAGCAAAAGGACAGAGAAAATCAATGAGTAACTTACCTAATAATCATGTGTAAATGGATGGAGAAACAGGGAATGGAGGTATCATGAAAAAACAAACCTTACTAAGTTCTACAGAGGATAGGAAGTTTTGTGTGTGCTTTATATAAAATAAATGCTGTTTTTATCATTAAATAATGAACTTATTGTCTTGCATTAATATATAATCAATATCTGTAGTTTTAGCATTTTACAGATCATTTGCTTTGTTACACATAATTTATAAATTGAAACAAATGTGAAGATTATTACACAACACGCTTATGTTAACGATCTTCATTTAACAGACAAAATAGCTATACATCTTAGCCTTTATTCTAATGCACTAACTACCCAGCTAGCACTCTCTGCTGCCTCTCTCAAAAATTCAACGTAGATTTTGTATTAAAAATTTCTACTTAAATTTCTTCTGGTAGTTGAACCATAGGACAAAGTTTTCCCCAGGTTTTTACCATTGGGCTAACATCTTGTAGAGATGGAAAACCGAACATTACTAATTCACTTACAAGTTCCAAAGGTGAAGCACATCCAGTGTGATCTCCATACTTGCCTTGTCAACCTTCTCAATAGCAAACTAATAAAGGGAAACATCAAAGAAAGTATTCTTTTACAAAACTTGATCCTTTTCTCCTTGAGCCAGCTACTCATGCATCTGAATTGAGCCATGTACAAAACAGCAAAACATGAGCCAACACTTTGTCATGGATGCAAGTCAACTTCTCACTGTCTCTGGATGATCTAATTTGTTAAGGCGTAAAGATAAAGATTATCATCTTTCCTCTGGGCCAAGGCTTGATCCCTACCCACCATCTTAAAGGATCAGTGACAAAATTGGTTCTAGTCTGAGAGTTCTGACAGCTGCTGCTGCTTTTTAAAGAAAGGCACCTTAAACAACCAATGAGATGCAAGTTAGATGCATGCAGAAATGCATAATACGGTTAGTCGTTATTTGTTCTTCAAAGGTGTTTGCAAAAAATGTGACTGTCTCTTACTGTTTAAAAGTCTGTATGACTTAACTTTGGTAACTTTTAGCTGATTTTTCCCAAATTTGTCATATAGCACTGGAATTATAAGTTTCTTAAACAGTTATCCAAAAAGAAGAGTTTATATGAATTTGTAAAAATTTATTTCAATAAAATGACTTCAGCTTGTCATATTTAATCGTGATTATTTTTTCATTGTTATTTTTTAAGTAAGAAACTGTTTCTCAGAAGATTTGAACCATCTTTAAAAGTCATATGACAGAAAGTAAAAAGCGGAACAGATGACAGCTAACAATTCTCCAGACATCTCCTATCTTTGCATTTTACAGCCCTAGGCAGTCATTTAAACTAACAAAGTTTTATTGTTCACAAATAAAAAGATTTTAAGATTTGTCTAAAATTATTAGACATTAACATTTTAATTTAAGAAGAAGAAATTTTTAATGTCAAATCTACATTAACTAGAAATGTTCACAGAGATAGCTAAGTAGTTAGAGCTAGTAGTGGTGGCTGTAAGATTTACAGTTTTTGCTAACCTTAAAGTTTCTTATTATTTTAACCCATATTTCTTTCATCTTAATAACAGTTTTGCATTTCAGTCACTCAAACAGTTACTATACAGATATTAATAAAAATAATCAGCTCTTGGCAAGACTTGAACTCCTATCTCTTTTATCACATAAAACATATTTTACTATAGCTGCTGCACTTACAGTTTGAGCTTATAAATAAATATTGTTCATATTTATACTATAGGTTAATATAAGTCATTTTTATACTTGAGTCTATATGTAAATATAAATCATTTTTCTATTTGCACCTGTAGATAAATATTGGTTAGGTTGATACTTGAGTCTATTTTTAAAGTAAGAAACTAAATACTAAACTTAGTATGCAATGTCAATTGTACTGTTGCTTGGTTCCTGTTCATCTTGTCCAGTGCTGATCTTACATCAGACTAATATCACTGGTCCATCTGTAATTTTACATTGGGTGGGTTTCTCTCTCTCTCACCATGAAACAGTTCTCTGACATATTTGCTCCATCTTTGAAGGATTTTTTTCTTTTTTATTATCAGTGTTTAATCTTTTAGCAATATATATATATATATATATATATTAGATATATATATATATTGAAATGAATAAGAATGAAGAAAATAATTGCAGCATTCAAAACATTAATTTAAAACAGTGCTCAGTATAAAAATAGAGCAATGAATATTTATTATTAATTATAACATCAGAACATGTGCAAACTACAAACTGCTACAAATTGTACATTTTGTTTCAACATTGAAAGAACAATGTCTCATCAGGTAGTTGCGTTGTACTTTCAATGATGAAATAAAATGTAAAATTTTGTATTAGTGTATAGTTTGCATATGTTGTAACATAATAAATGATTATAAATATTTATATATATATATATATATATATATATTAGTCATCCACATACAAGCCCATTTTGCTGTATCACAGCTCATATCCACTTGCTTCTGGCCGGGATTGAAATTCGACAGATTTGGTGTCAGTTGGAGTCTCTACTCCCTAAGCCATCAGTACATGGGGTCAGAGAAGGGAAATGTTAATGTCTTGTATGTAAGCAGTGTATATATATATATATATTGTAAAGAAGTGAAAGAACAGATAAATTAAAACCCACTATTCATGCATTTACTTTATAAAGAGGGCTCAATACAGCTCAATAATGCAATTTTGTTATTACAATGGTTTATAAAAGCATTGTATCATTACACAAAAAATTTTCATGTTTCAGAACAACATTGTTCTTCTTCAGAAGATATTTGAAAAATATTTTTTTCATTTTTTAGGTTTATTTTAAAAATATTTTATATCACTGTATTTAATATTTTTATCACTTCAGGTGATATTTTAAAAATATTTTTTTATTTTATTTAGGTTTATTTTTACAATATATATATATATATATATATATATATATATATATGATAGAATAAGTAAAGAACAGGTAGGAAAAGTGCATTTAATCTAACATGTTTTATTTTATTAAGCTTCTTAAAAGATTTGTTTACAAGACAGAAAGTTAAAATTTAAAAAAAATTTTTTTTAATTTTTTATTTTTAAGTTCGTTTCTTATAAACAAATCTCTGAAGAAGCTTAATAAAGCAAAACATCTTAGATTAAAGAAACTTTTCCTACCTGTTCTTTACAAAGGAAAACCAGTCCTGATGAGTAAAAACATCATGATGGTGTCCTCACGAAATTTGAAGTTGGCATGAATCTGCCCAGTTAAAACATCAAACTCTTTGTGCTTATATATATATATATATATATATATATATATAGTGGGAGGAAAGAAACAATAATATTTTTACTTACATGTTCTGCCTAGTATCAGATTAATCAAGGTAAAGAAATGAAATTCATTTTATTTTAAATAAAGTAGTTATAAAAATAACTTGTTGATTACTGGAAAAAATGCTCATAAAATACTTATAAGATCAACTGAAGATATTTAGCATATATTTAACATATATTTAATATATATTTAATTTTATGTAGGCAAAAAATATAGTTTTCCTCATCTTCTTCTTTTGTATATATAACATCTGCCCTGTTAATTTTTTTATTCTGCCCTACGTAATTTATCTGCTCATCTTTTCAATTTCAATGGACTTTTTATTAAGTCATTCCAATAGATTGTCTACATTTGTTCCTAATTTTTGTGTTTAGCATTAAGTTCTCTTTCATTTCATGTTGTCACCTTTTCATTAACTCTAGAATTTCGTCTATCATCCAGTCTTCCTTAAAGCTATTTCCTTCACCAGCTTCACTAGTGTTTCTTTCAGCATGTTCCACTTCGATTTTGTATTTTTCAAGTTGCACTCATTTATAACTCTGTTTTTACATATCTTCTTGTAACTTGGGTCATTCAGGAGTCTGTGATATTGTAGTTTAGGCATTACTTTGGTCTTGAATTTCCATAGTTTTATTCTGACAAAATATGACTGGAAGATGGTCACTGCTGCAGTCAGTAGCTGGGTATTTTTTACAGTTTAAGCTGTTTTGGAACATTTGTTACTAGTTGCATAATTAATATGGCCCTTCATGTCTCTTCATGAGCTTTTCCATGTCTATAGCTGTCTTGGGTGCTCTTGAAATTAGATGTTATTACTTATTTGATCATTTACTGTACAAAATTGAAACCATCTTTCACCACATTTATTTTGAGTTCCTAGTCTGAACTTGCCAATTATTTTGTTTTCAAATTCTTTCCCAACCTTGACATTCATGTCTCTCCTCTTGATAGTTATATCCTGTTTATTTACATTGAGCCTTAGCGTTGTCCAGTGAACTATAAAAGTTATCAAATTCTTCCTCCATGATCTTTGCTGTCAGTGCATATACAATAACAATTGCTATATTCAAGGGCTTCCTTTTCAGTTAAGATATAAAAATTGATAGTATCCTAGAACACATTTCCTCATGCCATTATCTAATACTAACCCTGCATCTCTCTCATTTTTCTCTCTGCCTGTTTGCATTATTCTATGTGTGCCATTTACAAAATCCCCATTACCTGCCTACCTAGTTTCACGTATGCCTAGATTGTTGACATTTAATAAAACACATACTCAACTCAAAAATGAATCTATCTATCATATCAAATATAACTTTCTCTATTTTATACTAAATATCTTTTTGGTTGACCAAAGAATTTTTCTGTTTGAATTTCCTCTGATGAAGCATTATCATTATCTATATTAGAGTAATATCTTCATCTTTAGTATTATTATTTATTTTGAACAAATAACCTTAAGAAAAGTATGGATCCACCTCTTCTCTCCCCAGCAATGGGTTTATTAGTTGGACCTGTATCAGTAAATTATTATTATCTCCCCAAAATTCTTACAATCCAAAAATATCTTCTGGCCTTAAATAACTTTTAAAAAGTTGATTAGCCATAAAACACAAATCAATGAAGCAATAACTCACCTGACCTTTGACCTCCGATATGATACATTTTCATTAGAGATTTTTAACATTCTTTTATTTGTTATCCTAGATGTCATAAAATGTACTTCATCCCTAAATTTGAAACAATTTTAGGATGAAAAGTGTTTAAATTCTAAAGAAAATCCAAAACAAAGCTGTTCCTCTTTAACCATCACAAAGAAACTTTCTTGTGTACTATCAGAATGGATGACACTAGTCTCCTAAAGAGCAACACACTTTACCTTCTTGGCCTTACTCTCTCAAATGATCTCAAATGAAATGATCTCAAATCCATAGCTGCATCTACTGTTAGAAAGGTTGGGTCACTGTGTTGGACTAGAAAGTTTTCTTCATCAGAATCCATTTTGCACATTTATAAATCTAACATTCATCCATGCATTGAATACTATTGCCATATCTGGTCAGGTGCTGTTGCTATTCACTTGAAGTTCTTGACAAAATTCAAAGGAGGATCAGCAGCTCACCTTCAGTCACTTTCTGACCTATGTTATGTGGCTGCCCTCTGTCTTTTCTACAACTATTTTCATGGTAGCTGCTCTGACAAGCTTTTTCTCCTGGTTCCTCAATGTATTTACTCGTGCTACTAGATTGGCATGAAGGTCTCAACCTTTTACCATCAAAATATTAAAATGTAACCACCTCTTCTACCTAACAGTTTTTTTTCTTGTACTATCTTATTTGTGGAACTCTCTACTATTTACTTGTGTCCCTCATGGCTACAATCTTCAAAAGTTTAAATGCAATATCAATTGCCATCTATTTATTTGATTCCCATCCATCTATTATCCTTTCTTTGACATCCACTGTACCTTGATTTTTCTCTCACTGTAACCCCTGTGCACCAGTGGCAGTCCGACCTTGCTTGGGGTGAAATGATTATAGAAAAAAAAATCAACTTTTAATTGTAATCTTTCACAAGGGGATGTTCTTCTGTGATATAATAACTCTTATCCAATGTCCATATTTTCTTTGTCTGTCTACCTTCCAGCCATTTCATTATTTCATGATAGTTTATATCATTATTCAATTGAAAACTTAGCATCAAGTACAAGAATCTGATTAAGGCAGCAATTATCGCTATCTGTGCCAAGAGCGAACACAAGACTTTTGTTGCTTTCTCACCTAAAATTGTGCCAAACAGTTTCTCTTGCTCATCACTACAACACTTTCTGTCTCGCATATAGAAAACTTTCCCCCTCCACCTCCAAATCAACCCTGTTTAGCCCTGTGGGCAGAGAAAATGACTACATTGTCTCTCTGCAGGCCAATAAGATTAAATGCCAATTGCACTGTTAATGGGCTGTGTAAGGACTGATAGGAAGGGTGAATTTAGGCAAGATTGAATAGGGCAGTGGAACCAGTGTTAGGCATGTTGACAGAACAAAACAAGGGAGGAGATTATACGACAAACACACCATCAGGGAAGCACATCAGGTTCTGAAATAACATTGTTTTAGTTACAGTAGCTTCCTTTCATTGTCGTTGGAAGAAAGAGATGACCGTTCTTTCTTTTTTACTCTATTTTTCTTTTTTTTTTAACTGAAAATAAGAGAAATTGGAGGGGCAGGTGGAGCTTTCTTTTATTACTTAATTAGCGTACCACTAGCAGTGATGTTGTTCTGTCCTGCCATGTCCAAGGTTTGTTGTTGCAAGTCAGGGAAGAATTGAACTGAGGCAAGAAAGATGAGTTGGAAAGATAAGATAAAACATCAAATAGTCAGCAGAGAGTGGTGGAGGACATGATGATAAAACTCTGTCATTCACTTCACATGGCATTGAAACCTCGATGATCTGTATTGACACAACTAACACCTCAGCTTGGCCTCAATAATTACTTTGGTCACCTCACAATCTCACCTTCCCAGTGCCTCTGACCCAAAGGCTATTTATCATGGAACTATGTAGATAGCACAGCAAAAGCGAAAATGAAAATTGCAGACTTGGAGAATGTCCTGATCTGTTCATTACAATCTTTGTATTTGCTGTATTTTTCTGGGATAGAATTGTGACTTTTATGGAATATTCTGCTGACAATTTTTCCTCAGTAATTAACAATTTCTTTCTGCATAGATATCTGAATAAGGAATTGTTTTTATTGAACAGATTTATTACTATACACTAATTGAACCATGAAATCTTGGTTGAGTGATAAAACAGCATCTCCTAGGTATATAGGAGTTGCAGGTTCAAATCCTGCCAGGTGATGCATATTTTCCTAATAAGATATCTTGAATATTCAGGACAGTGGATATTTATAAATGTACTGTTTAATTATAGAAAAGTAAAATATCAATTCAAATACATGTATCCATTAAAAATAATGTTTGAACAAATAAATTTGAATAAATATGTTAATTATTACCATTTTGTAATATTTCTTTTGTTTATCTTTGTTTACATTAAAATACATACCAGAGCAGACATAGATTTCGTGAGAAATCAGGAACTTATGTATTTACAGCTTAATTGGAGTAGATAGATCTATCTATCACTCGGTTCACACTCCACCCACGTCTATTGAACAGATTAAGAGGCTCATCTCTTGTTCCCTGTATAGGATGTGGTTTCCGGCTTTCTCTTTTCCAATCTTTTCACTATTACATAGCCCCCTGCACATCAGTGGCATTACTGCCTTGCTTGGGGTGATACGATTAAAAAAAAAAAAAAAAAAAAAAAATTCAACTTTGTTGAACTATAAAATCTTCTGAGGTTCAGTGGTAAGACATGTCAGATCTGTTGACAGCTTCTCCTACTTATATGGGAGTTGCAGGTTCAAATCCTGTCAGGTGATGCATATTTTCCTAACAAGATTTCTTGAATATTCAGGAGAGTTAATATTTATTAGTATACTGTTTGTAGGATGTGCGCTGTGGTGCAGTGGATATTGTCTCAGAATAAGAAATCGGGGAGCCGAGTTCGAATTCCAGTTGAACTTGTTGCATTCACTTACACACAAATACACTTGGGAAAGGTATTACTCCGTCTATTCTCTCCAGTTATGGCTTAAATAACAGGACAGATTGGGTTCTAGGTGGCAACCAGTCTACCACAGAAAGTAATAGCAACCTACTGCAGGATAATCTTCTGCCCAGTTAGTCATGTCTCTTTTGATATATGATCACCCTAGTGTATATCATGTATGGCACTTAACTGGATGTGCGTTGCGGTGCAATGGATATCGACTTGGAACAACAAATCGGGGAGCCGAGTTCAAATTCTAGTTGAATTCCTTGCATTCACTTACATACAAATAACCTTGGGAAAGGTATTAATCTGTGTCTTCTCTCCAGTAATGGGTTAAAAAATAGAACAGATTGGGTTCTATAGCCTTGGCTGGCAACCAGTATACCGCAGAAAGCTATGGCAACCTACTGCAGGATAATCTTCTGCCCTGTCAGTCATGTCTCTTTTGAGACATGATTGCCCAAAACATGTATCATGTATGGCACTTAACTGACTGACTGTTTAATTATAGAAAAACAGAGTATCCGCTTAAATACGAGTATCCATTAAAAATAATGTTCAAGCACATAAATTTAAATAAACATTGATTATATTTATGAAATTTGGCTTTTCAAATTTTTTAAGATAGCCAGAGAGTATGGCAGTTAAGCATCTATCCAAATGAGGAGAGCAGTTTGAATATAATGACCACATTTTATATCATAAGAAATTTTCACTGTATCAGTGGTTCTCATCTATTTTCCCCAATGCATCCTTTTCACCATACACCACTTTCCAAGATTATTTGACTCAAAAGGTACATTACAAATAATATGCATATACTATTGCAAATCTTCATTCTTTGTCTATATTAGTACTATGCATTTACATGGATTATTTCTTATAGAGGAGTTTTTACATCCATGACGGGCTCCAAATTCAGTAAATAAAAAACAAGAAAAAGGAAAAGACACCTGGGTGAAATTAACTACAGTTGAGAATCCATGCATTATATTCTCAATGAAAAAATTGCACAAAATAGCCCTTTAAATATCAAACCCTTTGAAGATGGTCTGAACAACTTCAAACGGATACAACACCATTATTTGGAACTGGACTCTGTTTCTTTCTCATGTCTTTCCTCATTTCTGTCCTTCTCCTCTTTCCCTTATATTTATTGTCATTTATTTGTTTGTTTGTAATTTTATGCTTATTATTATTATTTTTATTGTTATCCCTCTCTTCATTTTAAGAAAAGATTCATTACGGCAGAAATTTTATACCAGATGGAGGATATATTGTAAGGTCTGGTGATATGAGCTAATTAAACTCATTGAAATGAGCTATAGTTTATAACTGATATGATGTGTTGAGTTTTCCTTTATAAACTATATATATATATATATACTAGCTGTCAACCTTAATAATGATTTTTTTATTTTATATTTACATACACTTTATCCTTGATATTGAGTACTTTTTCCCATAAATATAGAATACCTAAAACTATATTTTTCTCATGCTTTTAATATATGTATATATATATATATATATATATGGTATTCAGGTATGTATAATTCTAAGTCACACTTATGCAAGACACAGAATTTGTTAGCCTTCATCAAATGTCTGAGGAGATTGCAGTATGAAAGAATGTCCAACTGTTATAAATTTTGAACAAGTGATAATTGTCAACCAACACTCATTAAAGAAGGTAACCTACGTAGGAGAATAATACTGACTTTATTTGACATGAGGAACATTTGTTTTAGCCAACTGCTCAAACTCAGCATCTTCGTTGCTGTGATTCAAGTTGCTGCTGGTAAGGAGAGCATCTAACCTTAAAACTGGGCTCAAATCTAAGATGACAGTCATGAATAAGTCTAGTCGAGATAATGAGACCTGAAACTCTAATTCTTATTCTAAACAAATAAAGATATTCTTTTATCAAATATTGTTTGAGGCTTTTAAAATAATGTGACGTTTCAGAACAATGTACTTTCATTAAAATGCTTGAACAACTAATGCAATATTAATGTTTAGAATGCTATCAGAAAGACCTATTCCAAAGGTGACATCTATCACATTTGGTCCGGTGCTCTTGCTATTTATCTAGAGATTCTTGATAAAATCCAAAGAAGAATCAGCAACGTTATTGATCCTGACCTGGCATCTTGGCTTTAAACACTTTCTCATCATCATAAAGTTCCTTCCCTGTGCATTTTCTATGAATACTTTCATCGTAATTGTTTCGATGAGCTTTTCATCATGTATCTACACTTTATCAATTTAAGTGCACTACTAGATTGATGAAAATGTCTCACCAATTTACAGTTGAATTGGCTGGATATAATTGTAAGTTCTATGTTAACAGTTTCTTTTCTCACACTCATTTGTAAAACTCTCTTCTGGCTCCATGCTTTCTGGCCAACTTTGATTTTCGAAAACTTAAATGCAGTGTCAATTGTTATTGACAGTCTTCCAGATTACACTTATTTCTGCTCTTTCATAGTGATTTCTGTTTTCTAACTTTTTCACGCTCAGTAATCCCTTGTGTCTTAGTGGCTTTATTGCCTTGCTTGGAGTGAGTTTGTTTAGTTCTTTTTTTTAAATACGTATATTGGAGTAGATGGCCTAAACTATCGCCTGGTTCACACTCCACCCACGTCTATTGAACAGGTGAAGAGGCTTATCCCTTGTTTCCTGTTTAGGATGTGGTTTCCGTTTTTTCTCTTTTCTAATCTTCTCACTGTTTTTTTTTTCTTTTTTCAATTGGAGTAGATAGACTAAACTATCGCCCGGTACACACTCCACCCACGTCTATTGAACAGGTGAAGAGGCTTATCCCTTGTTTCCTGTTTAGGATGTGGTTTCCGGTTTTCTCTTTTCTAATCTTCTCACTCTTATGTATCCCCCTGCACATCAGTGGCATTACCGCCTTGCTTGGGGTGATATGATTAAAAAAAAAAATATCTTTGTTTTATAGATTATGCAAAAGCATTTGAGAAAGTACAACACAAAGATCTATTTGAACTGCTATGAAAGCTCGAGATATTAGAATAATCCAGAACCTATACTGGCAGCAAACAACCTGTATACAGACAGAAAATGAATTTAGTAAATACTAAAAAAGAAAGGACCATAAGACAAATATTTTTTTTTTTTTCATCAGATTTAATTCATTCAACCTTTATAGAAAGATGATCCTGAAAAAACTAAAAGTCTTTACAAGATTTATTATTGGTGGACATAATCTTTATGGTATAATATATGCAGTTGACACAATTTTGAAGTCTGATACGGAAAGGAAAGTGCAGAAACTTTTACAGAAGGTAGTAAAGGAAAGTGAGAAGAAAAAGGACTAACCATCAATTGTAGGAAAATAGAATGTATGGTTGCCAGGAAAAGGGACAAACAAAGATGCAAGCTACAAAATGGACATGCCAAAATCAAACAAGTATAAAAAATTACATACTTAGGAAATGTTTTATCAGAAGACAGAACATTTGATCCAGAAATACAATGGGGCATTTGAATTGAAAATGATACCTTCTAAAAGCTAAGCAAAATATCAAGAAACTTAATGTAATCTTGGCTCTCTTATATGACAGAAAATGCTGCACAATTGGAGAAAAAGTTTGGTGCTGTATAAATGTGGTTCTGCAGAAGGATGCTGGGAATAACCAATGAAAAAGTTTTAAGGAAAATAGAAATGAAAAGGATAATTATACATAAAAGCAGGAAGAAAGAATTGAAATCTCTTGGACGTATAAGGATAAAAGAAATTCTGTAAAATTTGATATTCTCAGGATGGCAAAAGGAAAGCAATGAGTAGCTTGTGTAAATGGATGACAGAACAAGGACTGAAAATGAATGATGGTGAGAAAATAAAACTTGCAGTTAGCTACGAAGAATGAGAAGTTATGGAGAGCTATTATTGTTCATCTTCTGAAAGGATAGGCCCAGAAGAAGAAAAAGATTTCAGAAAGAATATCAGTCAATCATTTAAATGCCATACATGATACACACTTAGGCAATCATGTCTTGAAATGAGACATGACTGACCGGGCTGAAGATTTTCCTGCAGTAGGTTGCCATTACTTTCTGTGGTAGACTGGTTGCTAAGCAAAACTATAGAACTCAATCTGTCCTGCTATTAACCCATAGCTGCAGAAAGAAGGGATGAAATAATACCTTTCCTAAGGGTATTTCTGTGTAAGTGAATGCAGCAAATTCAATTGAAATTCAAACATGGCTCCCAGATTTCTGATTCCAAGTGAATATCCATTGCACGACAACCCACATAAAAGAAGTTTAAAAAGAAGAGAATAACCTTCTGTGGTCACTTAATGGTGCAGCAAAATTGGTTTTTGCCAAGAACTGAGGAGTCTTAGTATGTTACTAAATCTCTCCAAGGAATTTTGACTAATCTTTTGTGGTAGATGAGTAGCAGCCCTACAGGAATCACCAAACTTTGGTAATTAATTGCAAAACTCACAACATGCTTTTAGCCAATCAGGTGATTAGGCAATTTTTCCAGAATGTAGCAGATTCCATCAAAAGAGCTAAAGTGAGAAATTGGAGGGAATAAAAACTGATATTTTCACACCAACACAATCACAGAAATCAAGTGATAAGATGGTCACTATTTTTCTGTCAGACACTTTGTTATTGGTAGCCAAATGCTGTAACTGATAGCAATCTCTTTGTTAGTCAAGATGGCAGACCATAGTATAACAAATAATCTGGACAAGCAATGATTTAATATTAGAATTGGACTAAAAGCTGCATTAAGCACACACACACACACACACACACCACCACCACCACCACCACCACCACACACACACACGCACACACACTCACATACACACACACCACACCAGACACACACACTACACCACACGCACACATGCACACACACTCACACACACACATACACACCACACACCACACACCACACACACACCACACACCACACACACACCACACACACACACACACACACACACACACACACACACACACACACACACACACACACCACCACCACCACACACACACATAAACATAAACAGACACAGACACACGCACACAGTATATTTATCTATTTTTGTCTCCAGCAAATTTTCTTTAATAAGTTTACTCGGATGTTATATTCAGACCAGTAGATGAAAATAAATAAATATACTGCTGAATAAATGAACAGTGTGTCTACTTAAATATAAGTATCCCCTAAAAATGAAATTTGAAGCAATAAAATTTGTTAGATTAATAAATAAAAAATTCATTACTTTTTATATCAGTCAGTTAAGTACCATACATGATGCACACTTGAGCAATCATGTCTCGAAAGAGATGACTGACTGGGCAGAAGGTTGCCATTTCTTTCTGTGGTAAACTGAGTTCCAGTCTGTCCTGCTATTTAACCCAGAGCTGGAGAGAGAAGTGACAAATTAATATATTTCTCAAGGGTATTTGCACATATGTGAATGCAACAAATTAAACTGGAATTCGAACTCAGGTCGTCGATTTTTTGCTCCAAGCCAATATCCACTGCACTACAATGCACTTATATATACAATACCAAATAGCTCTAACATACACACACACACACACACACACACACACACACACACACACACACACACACACACACACACACACACATATATATATAACGTTTGTGTGGAGAGGGTGGATGCTTTACTGGATAGTGCTTTGTAATGAGAAACTGGAGTTAGAGTTCCAGTCAAGGTTGATACATTCACTTGTACACAAGTAACCAAGGCAATGATATAAATCCGTCTCTTGTCTCCTCAACTATGGTTTCAATAGCAGAGCAAATGTGGCTCTCCAGCAGTGGTTTGTATCAAGTCTAGGAGAAGTAAATATCATATCCATAGATTCATCTATCAGTAAAAGTCATTATTTATCTAATGTGTTGGCACCTATATATATATATATATATATAAAGGATGAATGCAGAGATGTTTGTCACTTAACAGGTTCATGCCAACTTCAAAGTTTTGTGAGCATACTGTTATGATGTTGTCATTCGTCAGGGCTAGGTTTTTGATCTGCAGTTTTGTTCTATTTTGTTCTTATTTATTTATTTATTTATTTTTTTTTTATAAGCGTTTCACCCCGAGCAAGGCATGTCACTGCCACTACTGTGCAGGGGGCTACGTAGAGAGGAGAAAGGCTGGTTAAATATAGGACATAACAGAGGGTGGGTGATAGGCGGGTGAGGATACCGAGAATGAGGGTTGGGTAGATGAGAGTATTGTGAGAATAGTTGGGAGTTAGTGTGATAGGAGGTGTCTATTGACCCTACATTTAAACACCTGGAGATTGTAACTGTCGGGAAAGCAGACTTGTGGAAGGGAGTTCCACAGGCGGGAAGCGCGAGAAAAGAAGCTGTTGGAGTAGAATTTATGGTTACATCTTATTTGTTTAACTGTAAAAGGGTGGGACCTAGTTGCTAATCTAGTATCTCGTGTAAATTCGTGCTTGGGCGGCACCAGTGATCTAAGCTCATCGGAGCAGAAGCCATGAAAGTACTTGTAGAAGAGGCACAGGGAAGCTACATCACGCCGGTGTGAGAGCGGCTGCAGCCGGTCTGCCAAGTTAGTATCAACCACGTTACAGATCCTCCTTTGTATTTTGTCAAGAAGCCCAAGGAGAGCAGCAGGGGCACCCGACCAGATATGGCAGCAATATTCAATACACGGGCGGATGGTAGATTTGTATATGTGCAGAATAGTTTCAGGTGGGAAAAATTTCCGGGCCCTGCACAGAGAGCCGACTTTCATAGCAGCAGATTTGGCAATGGATTCGATATAGTCATTCCATTTGAGGTCCGCCGAGAGTGTAAGGCCAAGGAGGCGTAGTATTTTACTCTCTGGGAGGCTAGCCTGTCCCATGCTAATGGGAGGTAGATGCGATAGTCTATGGTGGTTAGTTGATAACAGCTTTGTTTTGGAGGCATTGAAATTTACCAACCATTTCCTACCCCAGGTCACTACGGATTGGAGGTCCCTTTCCAGTGCGGCAGCGAGGTTCACTTTGTCGTCCAGACATGAGTAAATATCTACTTTACTATACAAATAACAGCAAAATCAAATAAACACAACACAAAACTACCCCATATGAATAAAAATCTAAATGTATAAACACTCAACATGTCAAAACACAAAAAACATTATAACAACCACCAAACAGAAAAAATAACACATAAAGCCGACAAACACAAACACACACAAGAACACAAACACTTGTCTATGATGTAAAAAAAGAAATCCTTTAAGCAGTCACTTACACCAACATGGTAAAAAGAAGGTCAAGTCAACGCAGTAAAAAGAGATTAATGGAATAAAAAGGTCAACATAAATAACAAGAACAAGTCAACTAAAAAGCAATTAAGCAGACACCCATTCAGTGTATTACAGTTAAGTGGACTTGCCTTTACATGTTCAATAAAAAGTATTAAAATCAAATCAAGCACCTACACAATAAAAAAAAATCCACCAATCACAAATAATACAGCATTAAAAAAATCAGTCAAATACAATTAACCACAAGTAGACCACTCTTACAATAGAATATCAATTTACACCAAGCTCAATACAAATAAGAAAAAACCAGGAGAAAACAGCAAACTGAAAACCTAGCCCTGATGAGTGATTTTTTTTTTTTTAATCGTATCACCCCGACAAAGGCGGTAACGCCACTGATGTGCAGGGGCTATGTAACAGTGAAAAGATTGGAAAAGAGAAAGCCAGAAACCACATCCTATACAGGGAACAAGGGATGAGCCCCTTAACCTGTTCAATAGACATGGGTAGAGTGTGAACCGGGCGATAGATAGATCTATCTACTCCAATTGAAAAAAAAAAAAAAAAACAAAGTGAGAAGATTTGAAAAGAGAAAGCCGGAAACCACATCCTAAACAGGGAACAAGGGATGAGCCTCTTAACCTGTTCAATAGATGTGGGTGGAGTGTGAATAAGACAAACTGGTGTCCTCATGCAACATGAACCTGCTCAGTTAAATGAAAAACTTCTCTGCATTAATCCTATCTCTACCTTGGCATCGAGCACTTTACAAAAAAAATATAGCTTGCCAAAATATCTTTTATCAGTAAAACTACTCAAAAAAGTAACAATCTTGGCCCTAAACATCATCACAACACAATACTATATATATATATCACTTCAAATGTTGTTTGTAGAGGATACTCATATTTGAGTAGGAATTCTGTTTACTTATTAAAAGGATGCTTGTTTGATATGTGCCACGGAGTGCAATTTTTTCTTTCATAAATTCTGTTGAACATTCAGCCCAGTAGACAAAAAAAAACAAACATAGTATTTAATAAATAAATATAGTGCCTTTCTTTGTTTTGGATTTTGTTGACTGCACAATATAGTAGAGTCAGTTGGGCACCATCTATGAGAAAAAGGGCACCATGATGCAATTAAAAAACTACAATATCACTAACAAACAAATATCCTATTTCCACCACTAAACCTGCTAATAAAAAAATATGTAAAACTAACACATGCACTACCGGCCATAATTATTGGGCCACCCCAGAATTTTAAAAGAAATGATGTATTTCATATGATATTAAGTGGTATATTTCTAAATGAAAATAGAATTGTTCTTTGTTAATACTGCACAATAACATGTGCATCAAATGAACTGTTCTGGTGTTCAGTTTTTGTGATCTCTTCCCCTTGCTAGTCTCTTTTTCTTATTGGATGGCTGAAGCAAAGGCTTTCTGGTTGCCTTGTACAATTTTGCAAAGTAATAACAAAAGAACCATTCTTTTATCATTTAGAATTATCCATTTGGCAATAATTACAAAAAATATTATGAAACACATCATTTGTTTTAAAACTGGGGTGGCCTAATAATTATGGCCAGTAGAGTACATCTTCTTCTTTTATGTGCCATGTTCTTTCAGGACATAGGCGATCATGGCTTTCTACCTCTCCCTATCCCTGGTGGTTCTTCGCACGCTTTCTTCTGTTGTACCATGCAATCCTTGTTCCATCATCCACCTGATCAGGTCCTTCAAATATGTTATTCACTGTTTTCCCCGTCTCTTTTTTCCTTCTATTTGGCCTGTTAGTATCAAGTTCTCCAAGCCTTCCTTCCTCATTGCATATCCCAGGAACTTCAGCTGTCTCTTCTTGGTGCTCAGTATTAATTTCCTTTTTTATTTCCATCCTTTCCAAAACCTTGTCATTCCTCTAGTGCTTGGTCCATAATATCCACAGCATCCTTCTGTAGAACCACATTTCAGCTGCTTCAAGTTTTTCCTTAATCTTCGTCTTCAAAGATATTGTCCAACATTCACTGCCATTTTGAAGAACCAACATCACATAGCAATCCTGTACTCTCCATTTTGTTTCTAGCGAAATTGTCCTGTTTCTTAATACTTTATTCAACTTCTGGAATGCTTCTTTGGCCATGCCAATTCACCTTCAGATCTCAGTGTCAACAATATAAAATTCAGCTTGGGGTTACACTCATTACAACACAAAAATAAACATGTGCAAACGCACTGGAGCAGGCACACAAACTCAACTCACCTGTATACATATATTATACATAATTATACATAATATTATGCATAATACCAATAATAATAAAATAATAAAACAAAAACAAAAAACAACAAAGCCATGAAAAAAAATGCAAAAAATACAATCAACCAATCTGTCATCAAAAAATACAGCAATTTACATTAAAAACACATGCATAACTGACATCCACAGCCATGTTGATAGATATGCAAATATGTGACAACACATATGTAAACACATACTCAGACGCAAATGCACAGTCAGACATGTGCACACAGTGCATGCACATACACATATGCACATACACATGCACAACTATTTAACCATCACCCTTAAAGCCAAGTGAGCACACCATAAAATAATAAATCACCAAAAAGCCAGTACTCCTTAAAAATCAGAAAAAAACCGTAATGGAAGAAAGTAGAAAAAGTAAGAATAAGATACAGAAGAAAGAAGATAACCAGATAACATGAAATTTATCAAAAGAAAAGAAAGCACACACTCACAGGCTTACACAAAATAGTAACACTAGTTCTATAACAGTATATAAACACACAAATATTAAAAAATATCAGCAGGAAAACCCGAAAAACATTCATGAGTATTTTTATACATTCACAGACTTTGAAGTTGGCATGGTGGAAGTGACACTATTCAGTTAAGTGATAATTTTTTCTACATTAAGTCTATTAATGCTGTATCTCCATCTATGGCATCAAGCACTTTATTACAAAGTCTGCTTGCCTTAAATGCCTTTCTACCAGTGAACGACTGAAAGTCAAAGTTTTGGCTACAAACAATCTTTGATGTAACACTATACAGAGACAGAAACACAAACAGAGACAGAAAGAAAGTCTGCTCAAAAATTTATGCACACTTCAGGAAAGGGAAAACTTGTGTAGCTCCTGTAATACTAAATTTATTGGGATATCATAGGATAAATACAAGTTAATTTTGGACTCTACAATCACCAGAGAGGCTCAAAATGGTAGCCTTTAGTTTCCAGACATTTATTAGTAGGGAAAACTACAGCTCAGGCAACATTAGCTAAAGTGTCCTGTGGAATGACTGTACTTGCATTTTCAAATTTTTGTCTAAGGGCTGCTAATGTAATGGCATCTGTCAGAAAAATATTACATTGCAGTAAACACTGTTATTACAATTTGATAAAACTATAAAAGAAAAGTTCTTCTTTCCTGTAGTGTGTATTCACTTTTTTAGTAGACTACATATATATATATATATAGTGTAATATTGTCAGAAAGTTATGGAACACGTAGGTTTTAAACCCACTGTTCATGCATTTACTTTTATAAAGAGTGCTCGATACAACATAGAGCTTTATATTGTAATGGTTGTTACAATGGTTGGTCCATGATATCAGCAGTATCCTTCTGTAGAACCACATTTCAGCTGCTTCAAGTTTTTTCTTCATCTTCATCTTCAAAGATATTGTCCAACATTCACTGCCATAGTATCACTACACAAAAATCTTCGCGTTTCGGAGCTACATTTGCTCCTCATCTGGTGATAAGTTGAAATGAAAAATAAATGGTGAAAATGATTTATTTTTGTTAATATGATATGTAAGTGAATGTAGTGGGAGTGTAGTACTATGGCAATATGTATCACTATGGCAGTTTGTAGCCATAGTGATACAGCCTTGGGTTAAGAGAGGGGTGCGAAGTAGCTTAGTTTTGGACAGGTCACTTTTTAGTTTTGTCTGGGTAATTCTTATATTGGGATGTAAGGTTTTTTTAAGGAAGGGTAGATTCTTTTTATTTTACTACTATCTATGAGTAGATGGAATAAATTTGCTATTGATGTTCATTTTTTTTGTTATTATTTTGAGGATTAAACATGGGTATTTATTACCTTTTTGGAGGGGATTATTTTATGTGAATGAGGTATTTTTTGGTTAATTAAATTTTATCGAAAAATATTTTCAATGTTTACATAACACTGCTAATTCTTTGGGGTACTTTAGAATGCATAGCTTTTCACTTAAGCATAAAGGTCAAATGTCATTAAGCAAGTTGCAGGTTCTAGTTTTTTCCAGGATTTTCCATTTTACTTTGGCTTTCTGTTTTGTGTCTCTTAATTTCCAAAAATATGCAGAAAGGGATGTTTGGTTTTGATATAAGTTGTTTTTGAATGAAGTTAAGAGCATGTACCAGCACTGCTTAAAGGTGTTCTTTGTAGATCCGATATATTTATATATATTTATCATTGGGTTTTCAATTGATGTTATATTGCATTGATAAACAATTGAATTTATTTTACATCTATTTTGTATTGGGCATTTATTGGGGTTTCTACAGTTGCATAAATTTTTATTGTTGTCCTCTTTATTATTTTGGTAGTTAATTTTATTTTGATTTACGTGTTGATTTAAGATATATTTATTATGATTAGTTATGATTTTTTTCTAGGTTGTTTGTGCGACTATAACTTAGTTTAAGTGTATTTTTGTTAAAAATTTTACTTAGAGGGTTGTTAGTGGGGAAGTATTTTTTAATTAAATCGAAGAACTTCTACCCTAACTTGATGTTTACCATTTGGTTGAAAGGCCGTGTATACCAAATGATTTTTCTATTTCTATTTTTCCTGTTATGTTTATAGTTTGTTATATAGTTGATGTTTTGGTTTTTGTAACCACTTTTTTAGGGACTTATTGTAAAGACCTTTATGTTTGTTAAATATTTCTTCACTGGCAGAGTTTTTACTGATTCTATATTCTATGGAGGAGGGTATATGTTTGATTATACTTGGGAAGTGATTTGACTTTGGGTGGATGTATAATGGATATTTATTAGGTTTTATGTATGGTTGGTAATTATTATTTAGTAAGTCAAGTATTACATCTAGGAAGTTTACTACTTTTAAATTAATGTTGACTATTACTTTTAGGTTTAAACTTTTGAATTCTCTGTGGATAAGTTTTCATATTTTGTTTGTTTTAAAATGTGTAGAATTCTGTACTAACATGAGGCCATCGTCTCTATTCTCTCTCTCTCTCTCTCTCTCTCTCTCTATATATATATATATATATATATATATATATATATATTAGTCATCCACATACAAGCCTGTTTTCCTGTATCACAGCTCATCAGTGTGGCTAGACATCCACTTGCTTCTGGCTGGGATTGAGACTCAACCGATTTGGTGTCAGTTGAAGTCACTAACCCCTAAGCAATAGGTTTGTGGAATCTGAGAAGGGAAATTTTAGTGGGTTATATATAAGCAGTGTATATGCACTCCATTGACCGAAAGAACTCAATTCATTACTGAAGAGTTATGCATAAATCACAGAAGTGGGAACTGTTTTTATTTAAATTTTCCTCTCTAGAGAGCTCAATCAAAGTGAGAGCATAATATATTCATCATCCACAAACAAGCCTGTTTCACTGTATCACAGGTCAACAGTGCGGTTAGACACCCATTTGCTTCTGGCCAGGATCAAATAAGCTCTCTGATTTTGTCTATTTAATATTTTATATTAATTAGAAAATTTTTTGGGAATATCCTCTTTATTTTTACAGGTATGTCATTTTTCATTTACATGCTAAAAAGTCTGCCTTCTTCTACCAAGCGCCCATGGTCCAGAGGTAGAATCGCCATCTGACGCCAATTCGGTCTGGTTTCAATCCTGGGTTAAAAGCAATCGGAGCCTAACCGTACTGATGAGCTGTGATACAGTGAAACAGATCTGTCTGCGGATGACTATATATATATATATATATATATATATAATTCTACTTCACAGAATTTATATTTTCTAACAGAATTTCTCGTTCAAAGGAAAGTTGTGCTTTTTAAAGTTAAGATAAAATCCTGCATTAAAAACAAACACACACAAGATACATTTTAACTGGCATTCATTTTGAACAAAACACAAGAATTTCATATAAATCTATTAAAATATATATTTTTGATAATTCTAAAACCCAAAGAGGGGCAATTTTCTCAAAATTTTAGGAGAATACAACTTCCCCAAGCAGCCTTAACTTCCAAAGCAATAGATCCATCAAAATAAGTTTTCAACTGTCTGTTGTTGAAAACATGGAATTTATAATGTTAATTCTTACATCAAAGGTTGAATTTGATCAAAGACAGTCTAAGTGATATAAGATTTGATTTTAGATTTGAGTGCATTGAGAACAAAAGATAATTTAAAGTGTGTAGCTCATTCAAATTTCTGCCAAGCACACAAAAAATCCTGGAGATACTTTGTTTCAAACTTGCTTTTGATTTTCATTGTTGCATGAAGATTTTATGGGAAATACTATTTGCATAGAATTCAATAACAGTTTAGAAATTGACAAACATGCATAGAAAATGTACAAAACATTAATATCATGATGGCAGTTTCTTCTAAGAAATCGTCTTCTAATAATATTTGTCAATATTTGACAGTTTCTCTATTCAAATTATAGTTTCCTTTCTTTCTTTCTGTAATTCCACAGACCATTCCAACTTATTTTTTCCATTGGAATATTGGTCACAAATGATTCTGTGCAGTCTCCTAATTAATATTCTTATGCATTTTTAAGAAAGAATAAAGAAATTTGGTTTGCATTATAATACAATTATACACCTGATTAGTTGAAATGTAATTTTTTTTTCCAAACCCACATATTTCTCCCAGATGGGTGATCTGTTAATTCCCTATTCTAATATGAGTTTACGTTAAATGTTCTAAATGCAGGAAATCCTGCAGTACTATTTTTTTCCATTCACTGTAAATTATATCTGAAGGTTTGCAATTGTATTTTTTTTTTAATCATGTCACCCCAAGCAAGGCATTCCACTGCCACTATAGTGCAGAGGGTTACACAGGGCGATAGACGAGTTAGGATGTACATAGGGGGAGAGTCTTGGAGGGTTAGTGTGTTAGGAGGTGTCTATTGACCTTACATTTAAACTCCTGGAGGTTATAGCCGTCAAGGAAGCAAGTATGCGGAAGGGAATTCCACAAGCAGGAAGTTTTTTTTTTTTTTTTTTTTTTTTTTTTTTAATCATATCACCCCAAGCAAGGCGGTAACGCCACTGATGTGCAGGGGGCTACATAAGAGTGAGAAGATTAGAAAAGAGAAAACCGGAAACCACATCCTAAACAGGGAACAAGGGATGAGCCTCTTCACCTGTTCAATAGATGTGGGTGGAGTGTGCGAGAAAAGAAGTTGTTGGAGTAGAAATTGCAGTTACATTTCATCAGTTTCACTGTAAAAGGATGGGACCTAGTTGCCAATCTAGTATCTCGTGCAAACTCACACCTAGGGAGCACCAGTAATTTAAGTTCATCAGAGCAGAAGCCATGAAATTATTTATAGAAGAAGCACAGGGAAGCCACAGCTTTGTTATTTATTATTGTCATAAATAAATCTGTCAAAACATATACACACACACCAAATTCAAAAGATAACCCCAAACACTAAAAAAAAAGAACCAGATGACCCATAAAAAACAATTCTAAAACATAAAGATGAAATAATAAATGCTCTCTCTCTCTCTCTCTCTCTCTCACACACACACACACACACCAAATTCAAAACACAGTCAAAACAATAAAGAACTACCAACTGACCGATGAAAAGGATGATAGATAAGCAAAGGCGACTAGAAGATAATTTTAACATACTAAAAAGGTAACCCCAGACTAAAACCACTTCAAATTGGGATAAACACTTGATTCAT
Source organism: Ascarosepion bandense (assembly GCA_037127315.1). Classification (NCBI taxonomy): domain Eukaryota; kingdom Metazoa; phylum Mollusca; class Cephalopoda; order Sepiida; family Sepiidae; genus Ascarosepion; species Ascarosepion bandense. The sequence continues at coordinate 75,130 of JBBBDQ010029753.1, read as the reverse complement.
TCATCTGTTTGTTTATTTATCTGTTTATCCATTTATAATGGTGAAAAAACACAGACCATTCAACGTGCCAACATTTGATTTATTTTATCTTATTTCATTTTATTTTACTGATTTTAGTTATTTTCTTATTTTTCTACTTACTTATTTATAAAACAAGTTGGACATCAGAAACAAATTTATTCACCTGAAGAGAATCAATTTTAGACTCGAAATACGAAATATGAAATACGTGTAGTGTCACAAATAACATTATGGACACTTAATGTATCATAACATGTATAATAACAAAACAATAAATATACACTTTAAAGAAAACGTTCACTTTTTATTCTATACCATTTTCTCTCGTTGGAACAACCCTATTTCTTTATACAATACATATATATATATATATATATATGTGTGTGTGTGTGTGTGTGTGTGTGTGTGTGTGTGTGTGTGTATATATATATATATATATATATATATATATATATATGTTTTCTAAACATATACTGTTAAATATAAGAGACAATGAATGTCTATTATGTTTAATCATGAGCTGTTCTAAACATAGTATTTTGGCTTTAATTTCAGGTGAAAATAAAGACAAAAATTATCCAACATTTAAATATTTTTTATTATGCTGATTCTAAGCTTTCGTCTCACATGAACCATTTGCAGAGAGGTTTCAGGGACATTAACATAAAGACATCCACCATCAAAGATGATTTTATTTTGTGTTGACATAAAATATTGCTATACAATGCTAACAGTCACCAAATAGCAGACCCAGTTCATAAATTTGTTGTAGGATTATTAGAGACTATGAGGTCAATTGTTGTAAGTTTTTTATAATATATTATGATTTGATTATTATTATTTATTAGTTTAACATTTCTATGTATTATGTTTTTAAGTGTTGTTTCATCTTGTTTGTAATTATTATACATTTGGTTGCAATAGTATAAGTTAATAGTGTTATGTCTATTTTAACATACTTTTTTTTTTTTTAATCATCTCACCCCAAGCAAGGCATTCCACTGCCACTATTGCGCATGGGGCTACATAGGGGAAGGTAAAGAGAAGGAGTGGATAGACATAGGGAATGTCAGGAGAAAGGTGACAGATGAGTAAGGATAGCGAGGATGAGGGTCGGGCAGATGGGAAGAGTGCTTGATAGAATGGGAGCAGGTTAGTGTGTTAGGAGGTGTCTATTGACCTTACATTTAAACTCCTGGAGATTGTAGCCGTCGGGGAAGCAATCGTTTGGAAGAGAATTCCACAGTCGGGAAGTGTGAGGAAAGAAACTGTTGGAGTAGAAGTTACGGCTGCATTTTATCGGTTTCACTGTAAAAGGGTGGGATCTAGTTGCTAATCTAGTATCTCGTGCAAATTCGTATTTAGGGGGCACCAGTGATCTAAGTTCATCGGAGCAGAAGCCGTGAAATTATTTATAGAAGAGACACAGGGAAGCCACGCCTCGCCGGTGGGAGAGAGACTGCAGGCAGTCTGCCAAGTCGGTATCTATCACATTACAGACCCTCCTCTGAATCTTATCAAGAAGCCCGAGGAGAACAGCAGGGGCACCCGACCAGATATGGCAGCAGTATTCAATGCACGGGCGGATGGTAGATTTGTAAATGTGCAGGATAGATTTAGACGGAAAAAACTTCCGGGCTCTACACAGAGAACCGACTTTCATAGCAGCAGATTTAGCAATGGATTCGATATAGTCATTCCATTTGAGGTCCGCTGAAAGTGTAAGACCAAGGAGGCGTAGTGTTTTACTCTCTGGGAGGCAAGCCTGGTCCATGCTAATGGGAGGTAGGTGAGATTGTCGATGATGGTTAATTGACAGTACACTATAATTATTAATATTATCAATATTGGTAGAGGTATTATTAAGTTTCTTGAGATACATTTTAGTTTGTTGATCAATGACAGAGTTAGGAAATCAACAAATTAAAATGTGTCTCAACAAACTAAATAATACCTCTAAAAATATTGATAATATTAATAATAGTTTATGTCAAAATAAACATAACACTATTAACTTATACTATTGCAACCAAAAGCATAATAATAATGTCAGGTGAGTTTACTTGGAGGAGGAATTCAATGCTGCAAAAGTTGGTACGAATACCACGGATGTTCAAGAAAGAGATGTTAACAGGTTTAGATGATTATTGTTTAGCTAGTGTAGATTTAATTTTTACTTTGTGTGATGTCATAATTAGAGGTTTTTTGGTAAGGAGAGGCCTAGAGTAGTAGTATCAGTTGGTTGTCAAATACAAAATGCATAGGAAGAAAACTGGCTCAGACTACATCAGGGTTGCCCATCGGAGGCACTTGCAAGGACACCTATACATGTGCAACATGGCACTACAAGATATCCTGATATTATTCAATTGTGGATCAGATCAGCCTCTCCAGATGCCACGCAAAACTTTGGGCTACTAACTACCAGTCAGAAGCAGCAACTAGGAAACTGGCAACCCATTGCCCTCAGAATGAAGAGGCTTTGCCACCATCCATACACATTACAAAAAGCTTGCAACAGCACTACTATTAAAACTTGTGGGGAGGAAAGAAATAAAGGTTTTATTCATGATATCCCTTAATAGTTACTACATGACAATTTTAAGATACCTTTTTTTCAGAAATTCAAAGAAAAATGAAAAATAAAATTAGATTTTGTTGTTAGCAAGGCTAAAAAAGCTAACTGAAATCTTAACTGATAGAATTAGCCAATGCTATATGCAAGAAAAATAAAAAATAAAAAACTTCAATTTTGAAAAATTAAATGTTCAGTATAGACTAAACTATTGCCCGGTTTACACTCCACCCATGTCTATTGAACAGGTGTAGAGGCTCATCCTTTGTTTCCTGTTTAGGATGTGGTTTCCGGCTTTCTCTTTTCCAATCTTTTCACTCTTACGTAGCCCCCTGCTCATCAGTGGCATTACCGCTTTGCTCAGGGTGATATGATTAAAAAAACAAAAAACAAAAAGAAACAGTCAATCAAGCTTACCAGAGACGAAATCTGCTGCAATCAGAATATTTACCAAGTTGAGTGAAACTTAAATTCATCATGGTGAATTCCATTTCACTTTTTAGTCAGTTGTTATTAATTTAGTCGGCAGGTAGCTTCATTGACCATAACACAAGAGAAGAGAGAGGGAGGGTGGGAGGGAGTGTGTCAGAAAGCCAAAAACTACTCTTAATCAAAATTCAAGTTCTTACAACATGAAAGGAAAAATAAAATCAGCCTTTGTCCCCAGGATGGCTAAATGAGCTAACTGAAATCTTAACTGACACAAGTATATTTCAAAATTTATTGAACACTGTATGCAAGAAAATATAAAGGACAGAAAGGAAGGAAGGAAGGAGGAGAAGGAAGAGGATTATTATTGTTCTTATTATTATTACAAATAACAATTAATAATAATAATAATTATTAATAATAATAAATAATAATAATAACAAAAACAAAGCCACTGCCACCACCACTAACAACAACAAAAACATGGAACTTCAATCTTAAACAAAAATCAATGTATAAATTTCTCTTGTTCAATACACACACACACACACACACACACACACACACAAACATACACACATGTATGATAGAATAACAGACAAGTTAATGCACACATATACACCAAAACACATTATAATCCAAATCCTACATAGACAAACTATAATTATTTATATAGGTACACACATGAATTATATATATGAACACTGCTTGACAAAATATAAATGTCATATCTACATAACCAATGGAAAATAAAGAACTCAAAATTAAAAAAAAAAGAAAATATTTTTTCATTCATATATCATTTTCTGGTGAAGATTTAATAAAAACAAAACATCTAAAATTTATAAATGTTTTTTATTTGTTCCCTATCCTATCATTCTGTCAAATACTCATCCATATTTAATCTATATCTGATCCCAATTTAAATATATATATATATATATGTGTGTGTGTGTGTGTGTGTGTGTGTGTGTGTGAGTGTGTGTGTAGTTGGTACATGTTCTAAAGTAATTTTTATAATAAATATGTATATATAAATATTATTAAAAAGAACCAGACACAATGTTTGTAATTTATTTAATCTGACATGTCTATAAGAAAATTTACTGCCTAAATACACAAATTATATATATATATATATATATATATATATATATATATATATGAAATAGAACAAATTCCAATGCTCAAATTTGCTGTATGGCCATTTCTATGAGAAATTTCTATGAGAAATTCCTCGTACCATCAGCAGCGAATTTTTTATTATAAAAAGCCAAATGACAAAATGAACAAAGATATTTTACCGGCGGAATTTCAAAAAAATTTTTCATCACGGAAAATTAAAGGGGTGGGATTAATAAGAAAGCAGACAGAAATCTATGACTATTTTTATTTTTCGATTTTTTGAAAACCCCTACTCTTTAAATGAGTCAAGAGTTAAAAGTTGAAATTTAGCCTTGTCTGGTCAAAAGAAATGGTAGGGGGAAGAATAAAAAGAAAAGGAAAGGAGGAAGTAAAAGGGAAAAAGTAAAAAGTGGGAAAGGGTGGTTGACAGGGAAGTAAGCCAAGAAAAAAAAGAAAAGAAAAGAAAAAGAAAAAAAGAAAAAAAATCTATTTCCATAGAAACTGTTAACAATCCTGTTGAAAAATAAATCATAGCGGTTTTTGGTTTAAATAAATGGAACGAAGGTTATAGAAAAAAATTTTTTAGGAAACCTTGACATACAATATATATATTAGTCATCCACATACAAGCCTGTTTTGCTGTATCACAGCTCATCAGTGTGGCTGGACGCATCCACTTGCTTCTGGCCGAGATCGAAACTCGACCGATTTGGTGTCAGTCGGAGTCGCTACTCCCTAAGCCATCAATGCATGGAATTAGAGAAGGGAAATTTTAACATGTTGTATCTAAGCAGTGTATACACATGCCAGTCACTGAGAGAACTCAATTCATTTCTGAAGAGTCACGCATATAGCAGAAGTGGAAACTGTTTTTAAAATTTTCTTCTCCAGAGAGCTTAATCGTAATGAGAACATAATATATTAGTCATCCCAGGTGAAGAGGCTCATCCCTTGTTTCCTGTTTAGGATGCGGTCTCCGGTTTTCTCTTTTCCAATCTTCTCACTTTTTTTTTTTTCAATTGGAGTAGATAGATCTATTTATCACCCAGTTCACGCCCCACCCACGTCTATTGAACAGGTTTAAGAGGCTCATCCCTTATTCCTTGTTTAGGATGTGGTTTCCGGCTTTTTCTTTTCCAATCTTTTCACTATTACGTAGCCCCCTGCACATCAGTGGCGTTACCGCCTTGCTTGGGGTGATACGAATAAAAAAAAAAAAACATACAAGCCTGTTTCGCTGTATCACAGCTCATCAGTGTGGCTAGACACATCCACTTGCTTCTGGCCGGGATCGAAACGCAACCAATTTGGTGTCAGTTGGAGTCGCTACTCCCTAAGCCATCGACACATGGAATCAGAGAAGGGAAATTTTAACATGTATCTAAGCAGTGTATACACACGCCAGTCACCAAGAGAACTCAATTCATTTCTGAAGAGTCACGCATATAGCAGAAGTGGAAACTGTTTTTAAAATTTTCTTCTCCAGAGAGCTCAATCATAATAAGAGCATAATATATTAGTCATCCACATACAAGCCTGTTTTGCTGTATCACAGCTCATCATATATATATATAACTCGTTGTGCAAATTAATTGAGACAAAATGAATAATGTCTTTTTAAAATGCTTCTCACTTTCCCTTATCACATACACATTGTCTCTTGGGATTTTTTTCCTTTCCGAACAAATTTTCCTTTATGTTTTGGACTGATGGATCCAGGTCATTTCTTCATCTTGATGACACAACCAACATCTGAAAGGCCAACATCAACAGTATCCACAATCTTTCTCTAAGGCTCACCAGTGTGTTCATGCAGTGTTACAATTTTGTACACTTGCTTGGAGTAACATCCATCAAAGACAATGCCATAGGACAACTAATCGGCACTCTATACAATAGTGTCTTGGAGTGTTAAAAATTTGATGCAATCATGGATGATGCAATATTTTTCAAGACCAAATTTCATCATACACCCCAAAAATAGATTCATATTACTGCGCACCACTGCAAATGACCTAATCTGAGAAAAATTAGAAATAGATTACACCCTATCAATCCATACTCTTTGTGCAAGAGTGTGTATATATATATATATATATATGATATAGGGGAATTCAATCTGGAGCTGATATAATTATATTATTCCCCATAAACTTTAGATCAGAGAAGAGAAATTATTCTGTAAAAAAATGGTTCTTGGAGAAATTAAGAAAATTTAACACTAGTCCAGTATCAGCCAGTCAGTTAAGTGCCATATGTGATACATGCTTGGGTGATCATGTCTCAAAAGAAACATGACTGACTGAGCATGAATTTCCCACAGTTGGCTGCCATTATTTTTTGAATTAGACTGATTGACAACCAAGGATATATAACACAACCTGTTCTGCCATCTAACACATAGATGGAGGGAGAAGAGATGGATTAATACTTTTCCCAAGTGTATTTGCAATGAATTTAATTGGAATTTGAAGTCTAGTATCAGTCAGTTAAGTGCCATACGTGATACACGCTTGGGCGATCATGTCTTGAAAGAGACATAACTGACTGGGCAGAAGATTATCCCGCAGTAGGTTGCCATTGCTTTCTGCAGTAGACTGGTTGCCGACCAAGGCTATAGAACCCAATCTGTCCTGCTATTTAACCCATAATTGGAAGGAATAGACAGATTAATACCTTTCCCAAGGGTATTTACGCGTAAGTGAATACAATGGATTCAACTGGAATTCGAACTTGGCTCCCCAGATTCTCGTTCCGAGCCGATATCCACTGTACCACAACGCACATCCACTGAAGTCTAGTATACTTAACCTATATGCTGAAATCGATAATTTTTCTGAATCTTCCTCACTCTGACTCCCTTTCTATCTATATATACACATGGGTAGAGACATGGGTGAAACGAATGAGAGTGAGAAATGGGGAGATTAAAAAATAAACAGAATTTAGCATATAAGTTAGTCTACTAGACTAATGTCAAATTTTCTTAATTTCTCCAAGAACCATGTTTCTTCGACAAAATAAATTCTCTTCTCTTCTCTGAAGTTTATGGGGAATAATATAATTATAAAATTCCAGATTGAATTCTCCCACATTATTTCACTAGGGACAAGGATATCTTTTGCAATTATTTTTTTTAATTTCTAGAAATTACAGTTAAGGATTTATAATTTGCTCAATTTTAAAAGAATCACATCACAGAAATACAAAGTTGTATGGAATGACTAAAACAAAACTGGCGAAACTTTTAAAAGTATAGCAAAACAAATGAAACATTCTAAAATCCAATGAAAACAGTCCTGAAGCTTAAAATTAAAAAAAGAAGAAAGATTCAATTAAATTTAGAAAGCAGGTAGATATTGCATCTGAATAATGGTAAACTTTCCAAGAATGCCTCCTGAAGAACTATAGGACCAAAAAGACATTGGGTTAAAGATTTTTTTAAGATTCTGTAATTGAATTTTATTAAATATTATCTTCATGAATCTATGTATCAGTATGTAAATCAATTTTAGGGGGAAAATGATTGCTTCATCTGTTTGTTTTAAAGCTTAAAAGTTGTTTACATATATAGAAGGGAAGGAGATTCTAATTCAATAATATGATTATATATATATATATATATATATATATATATATATATGGAATGAGTGAGAATGAATATGGGAACACACATGTATGTATCCTTCTGCTATCTGTATAGAATTTATTTGCCAGGTTTTGAATTTAGATTTTTTCTTCTCCTAAACTGGTTGCCAATCAATATTGAAGAACATAGTCTACTTTATTTAATAATATTATTTGTAGCAATTTTTTAAAACACTTTTTGATACAAAGTAGAGTAATATTATTATTGTAATATTTTAGTTATAAGTAGTTATAATAAAAATATGTTTTTATTATAACTTCATAAAAAAATATTAAAATAATACACACACACACACACACACACACACACACACACACACACATATATATATGAGAAAAATATAGTTCAAAGTATGCTGTAAATATGGGTAAGTGCTCAATATCAAGGATAGAGCATAATGTAAACATAAAAGTAGATACTTTGTTGTCTACTTGAATGCAATTTTCAGGCCATGTGTATTGTACTTAAGCAAAACTATTTATATATGCTGATAAACATAGCATTTTTGGTAGCAGGTCTATAGCATTAGGTTATCTAAAAAGTTCATGCTGATTGTTAGTCTTTTCATGTTTCAACATGTTAAAACAACAAATTTATCGACAGATATAAAATGCTAGCGTTTCTGATTAGAGCACACTTACTATCATCTCTTGAGAAAGAAAGTGTAAAACTGCTTAATTTGTGTCAATTTTGAATCCCTATGAAAATGGAAGAATATAATATGAATGCTAGATATGTAACGCTGGATGTGCATTGTGGTGCAGTGGATATTGGCTTCAAATGAGAAATCGGTGAGCCGAGTTCAAATTCCAGTTGAATTTCTTACAATCACTTACATGCAAATACCCTTGGGAAAGGTATTAATCCATCTCTTCCTTCCATTTATGAGTTCAATAGCAGAACAGATTGGGTTCTATAGCCTTGGCTGGCAACTAGTCAACCGCAAAAAGCAATGGCAACCTACTGCGGGATAATCTTCTGCCCAGTCAGTTATGTCTCTTTCAAGACATGATCGCCCAAGCATGTATCTTGTATGTCATATAACTGACTGATACTTTTTTATTACAATAAAGGAAAAAATGCCTTGCAAAGCAAAAAAAGATACAGGCTATGTAGGTGAAAGTGCTTTAGCTGACAGAATTGTATAGAAGGGATTTGCTAAGTTGGTAATTGCAGTCTTATTGATGAAGAACATTCAGGCAGACCCCCACTACAGATAATGATCAAATGAAGACATTGATTGAGAATAACTCAGACTAAATGATGCAAGAATTTATAGAAATACTAAATTTATCAAAATTCAACATCCCTGAACACTTATAAAAGTTTGATTACTCAAACCACTACAATATTTGAGTACCACATGATCTGAATGAGGGGAAACTTTTGGATCACACATATCTGCAATTTGTTGTATAAACACAATGAAAATGCATCTTTTTGAAGCATATTGTGATGGGAGATGAGAAATGGATCATTCACAACAATATTCAGCAAAAAAGATCCTGAGATACTTGACATGAGCCAATTTTAGCCACCCTAAAAGCAGGTTTCCATCCTAAGAAAGTAATGCCATGCATCAGTGGGATTGAAAAGGAATCCTGTGCTATGAGCTTCATATATATCTATCTATATATATAAAACTATATCCATTTCTCATATTCATATATATCTATATATCTATATATAAAACTAGTATTTCAAAAACAACAAAAAAAACTAGATGACTTATAAAATGCATCAAAATTGCTGAAAATACTTAATGAAGTATAAAGACGAAATCAAATTTTGCAAGCTGGTGTAAAAAATTTTTATGGTCAACGAAAGGTGAATGATTAGCAAAATGGAAGAGATTTAATGAGTGAGTGTGAAAAAAAATCAACAAACAAACACACATGCATATGAACTTTCTGACCTGCTCACCAACCACTTATCTAGATATACACAGTATTTTAGGCTATCAGAAAAACAAACAGATCTCTATGTGTAAAGTCACAAGTTTATTCACTTGAAGAGAGTCAACTTTGGACTCAGAGCATGTGTAGCAACACAAATACCATTATGGACACTTAATATATCATACAAAAACCAAGTAATATTAATAATAATAAAAAAAAATCTACACTTTGAACAAAACATTTATGGCTTCTTGCACTTTTTTCTTAAGTTGCCGACTGACGCCATTTCGGTCGGGTTTCAATCCTGGGTAAAAAAGCAATCGGAGTCTAACCATACTGATGAGCTGTGATACGACGAAACAGATCTGTCTGTGGATGACAATATATATACACTCACACACACACACACATACAAAAAGGAGAGTTGAAAATATGTGTGTATCTATCAAGTGATCAATCCATTCTCAGTGATTTGTTGTATAAAAGGTTAAAAGTTCAGTTTTAAAACTAAAATACCTGATTACATTTGCATATAGACATGACTACAGTGATGAAAGTTTGCATAAAACCATCCAGACTTTTCTGAACAAATTATAACAAAGAAATGGTGTACAATGTGACACAAAGGCATCAAATAGACTTCAGGTTTGAATTCAGAATTTACCTACTTCTAGAACATTTACCCATCAAGACTAGAAAGGCCAATTTACTCTGTAATTTTGTACATTTTTTTGCAATGGTATTTGCTTAAAAGTGACCACAATGACCTCATTTTTTTTTTTGTTATGTTTTTAATTATTTCATCCCAAGCAAGGCAATAAAGTCACAAAGATGCATGGAGTTACAGAGTGTGAAAGAGAATGAAAAGATTTTAGTAAAGAGAAGTGAGAAAATCTAAACTTATTTATAAATGGAACTTTGTGTGTGTGTGTGTGTGTGTGTGTGTGTGTGTCTGTGTGTGTGTGTGTGTGTGTGTGTGTCCATTACCTATAGACTCCAAAACAGCTGAACTGATTTTCTTGAAAATTTATACAGTTGTACTATAAGCATCTGCAAGTGTTCTTAGCTAGGTTTTGTGTTGAGGTACCCCCGATAAATATAGAAAATTGATAATAAAAAAAATCGGGTTATAGAAGGAATGGTCCGATTTTAATCAAATTTGATACACTCATAGATAAAGACATAAGAAACGATATTCAGAAGTTTAAAGGTTGCAGTTCTTACAATAGTGAAGAAAATTGATAATATATATATATATATAAGGCAAGATGTTTGCGTGTGTGTGTTTGTTTATCTGTCTGCATGTTCTTTATACAAATCCATAATTTTTATCCGACTCTCACCAAACTTCACACAAATATTCTATAGGCTGAGTCTGAGCTCCAGGACCATGGATTAGTTTTAAAGTTTTCATTACACCTGAGCAACGTTGGGCTATAGTGCTAGTATATATATATATATAGTGCTAGTACACAATAAAAAACAAGATTCAGAAGACAGAAGATAATAATTCACATTATTTCACTAAACATACTTGTAAAAGATCCATTTCTCATCTTCTGTCACAATTTGCTTTAATAGGATGTTGGATTTTGATAAATTTAATGCTTCTGCTAATTTCTGCTTTGTGTAATGCAGGTTATTTTCAAGATTGTAGATGACAAAGAAGTGATCAAGAAAGAGTTCCACAGCTGAGAAGCAACTTTTAAAATAGAACTGTCTTTAATAGGATGTTGGATTTTGATAAATTTAATGCTTCTGCTAATTTCTGCTTTGTGTAATGCAGGTTATTTTCAAGATTGTAGATGACAAAGAAGTGATCAAGAAAGAGTTCCACAGCTGAGAAGCAACTTTTAAAATAGAACTGTCTTTAATAGGATGTTGGATTTTGATAAATTTAATGCTTCTGCTAATTTCTGCTTTGTGTAATGCAGGTTATTTTCAAGATTGTAGATGACAAAGAAGTGATCAAGAAAGAGTTCCACAGCTGAGAAGCAACTTTTAAAATAGAACTGTCTTGCATCTAGCTAAAACGATGGGACCTAGCTGTCAATCAAGTAGCACACTTAAATTCAGACAGTCAAGGAACTAAGAAAAACAACTCAACAAAACAATTGCCATAAAAATATTTAGAGAAATATTTAAAGATGATATTTATAGAAATATTATAGGTAATATTTATAGCTTCATAGTAGATAATATTTATAGAAATATTATAGGTAATATTTATAGAAATATATAGAAATATTTATAGAATATTTATAAAATTATTATAATATTTATAGAATATTATAGATAATATTTATAGGAAAATTTAAGAAATATTTACAAAATAAATTATAGGAAATCAGAAATATCTATAGCAATATTATAGATAAAATTTATTGAAATATTATAGATATTATTTATAGTATTATTATAGAATTATTTATAGAATTTTATAGGAAATATTTATAGAAATTTTTACACTAAAATATTTCTAGTAATATAGCAGATATATATATTTATATTTAGTAATATTATAGCAAATATTTATAGATATAATAGAAATTATTTATAAACATATAGAAATATTCATAGAATATTATAAAAATACTTATAGAATAATATAGCAATTTTTATAGAAATATTATAGGATTACTTATTGCAATATTATAAAAATATTTTAGATATATTATAGAATATTTATAGAAATATTTATAGTAAAATATTTGTAGAATATTATAGAAATATTTATTGAAATATTAATTGAAAATATTTCTAGTAATATTCATAGCAAAATATTAATAGAATATTATAGCAAATATTTCTAACTTTATTTATTGAAATTTATTTACAGCAATATAATATAAAATATTCATAGGTATATTATAGAAATATTTATAGATCTATCATATTTAAAGAAATATTCATTGAAAATATTTATAGAAATATAATAGCAAATATTTGTAGGCATATTATAGCAAAATGTTTGTAGAAACATTACAGAAATATTTATAGAATATCTATTGAAAATATTTATAGAAATATAATATAAAATATTTATAGAATGTTATAGAAATATTTATAGAATGTTATAGCAAATATTTAAAGAAATATTCATTGAAAATTTTTATAGAAATATAATAGCAAGTATTTATAGAATATTATAGGAATATTTATAGAATATTATAGGTAATGTGTATAGAAATATTCATTGAAAATATGTATAGTAATATAAAAGAGCATATTTATAGGCATATTATAGCAAAATATTCATAGAAATGTTCCAGAAATATTAATAAAAATATTTATTGAAAATATTTATAGAAATATAATGGAAAATATTTATAAAATAGTATAGGAATATTTATAGAAATATTACAGGAAATATCTATGGAAATATTCATTGAAAATATTTATAGAAATATAATAGCAAATATTTATAGAATATTATAGAAATATAGAATATTGTAGGTAATATATATTAACTGAAAATATTTATAGAAATATAATAGAAAATATTTATAGGCATATTATAGCAAAATATTTATAGAAATGTTACAGAAAATATTCATAGGAATATTTACTGAAAATATTTATAGAAATATAATATAAAATATTCATACAATATCATAGAAATAATTATAGAAATATTCACTGAAAATATTTTTTAAAATGTGACCGAAATTACTCATAGAAATGTAATAGAAAATACTTACAGATGTATTATAGCAAAATATTTATAGAATATTATAGGAAATATTTATATAAATATTCATTGAAAATATTTATAGAAATATAACAGAAAATTTTTATATGAATATTCTAGAAATATTTATAGAAAAGACAGGGGAAAACTATGTGATGTTGGATTTAATTTATAAAAGAAGAAAGTGTGACACAGAGACCCAAAGGCAAATTGGCATGGTGAAGGAAGCATTCCAGAAGTTGAGTAAGGTATTAAGAAACAGAACAATTTCACTCGAAACAAGGAAGAGAGTACTGGATTGCTATGTGCTGCCCGTCCTTCAATATGGCAGTGAATGCTGGACAATACCATCAAAGATGAAGAAAAAACTTGAAGCAACTGAAATGTGGTTCTACAGAAGGATGCTGTGAATATCATGGATTAAGCATGTGAGCAATGATGAGGTCTTGGAAATGATGGAAACAAAAAAGGAAATTAATACTGAGCATCAGGAAGAGACAGCTGAAGTTCCTGGGATATGCAGTGAGGAAGGAGGGCTTGGAGAATCTGATACTAACAGGCCAGCTAGAGGGAAAAAGAGATGGGGAAAGCAATGGATAACATATTTGAAGGACCTAATCAGGTGGATGACTGAACGAGGATTGCATGGTGTAACAGGAGAAGGCATGCTCAGAGCCACCAGGGATAGGGAAATGTGGAAAGCCATGATGGCCTACGTCCTGAAGGGACAGGGCACATAGAAGAAGAATCTTCTGTATGCCAAAGTTATCTCAGGCTGTCAGCATTTCTATTACAATACCATCTGATCTTGCTGTTTGTTTCTTTTCAATTTCGCCAGTGCAGTTTCCTATTCAGTTTCTAATATTTCCGTGACTTGCCTGGTTGTTACTTTTTTCTTTCTTTAACATCAGTGTTCTATCCTTGGATTTTATGCATCCTGTTGAGGAGCATGTCTTTTGTTATGCTGGGATTTTTATAAAGTCTGTGTACAATTTTGTACATGTGTAATTTTGTAACTAAACATGAAAGAACTAATCTGTAAAAGGGAAGAGAAAGTTTTTTTTAAAATCAATTTTGTTTTAGAAATATTCAACTTTCTTCACTTACACATGGTTTTCAAGACTGGAGACTTTTTTTCTTTTCTGGAAACTTTCCTCATCAGTTTGGATATGGAAATTCTTTTTGGTGTTTCTTTATTGTAAAGAGATCTTAACATTATTTTAACAGCAGTTACCAATTTTAGTTCACCCAACTCAAGAACACAAGTTACTCTTCAAGGTAAAACATGGGTCAATAATAATTCTGAAAAAAAACCCAGACATTTTGAAATTTTCAGTAAAAAATAAAAAATAATAGGTAAAAAGAAGAGGAGTCAATATTTTGAATATCAACAAAAGACTGGTCACTTCCAGATTAAAAATAATGCATTCAAATTCATTCTATCAAATATAGCTCCAAAATTTAAAAGTATATATATATATATATATATATATATATATATAACTTACCCAGACAATTTATCCATCTGATCCTGTATTATTCATACTCTCATTAGTCGATAGAGCGCTATGGGAAGAAGTAGATTTTATAATAAACAATAGCCACTTATGGCTTTACGCTACCTTCTTTGGTTAATGAATTGAATGCAGTTTGGTTCAGTTACCAAAATGAACACTCAGAGTTAGTGTGGTTTGTTTACATCCTGTGAATAACCTGCTATGAAAGCTACGTTTCCCTTCCCGTATGCTGAGAGCACAGTTGGATTTCAATCCCAGTTTGGGGGTTGCAGTCTGGGAAGATAGGTGGCCAGATGAAAGGCATGATGTGGTTGCAGAAATTGTCTGACAACTATGACTGTGTTCTCCTGCTTGTGTGGCATGGTTCTTTTGGAAGGCGTAGCATCTTCCAGCAGCCACTATCTTGCAGCACTATCTCCTCAAGGCACCAGATATAAGCCTTCGTGTTGTGTCTGAGGCCATATATGAAGAAGAATGGAGGCATAACATCACTATCATTAGTGATCAATCTAAACACCATGATGTTGATTGGATATATCATCCAACTCTTTCCTCTCCAATGTCCTCAGACTGACACCCAAACACTCTGAAATCTTAGCATTTGAGCTTCTGGTACGAATACAAAGAAGTACATCAAGTTGTCTCCAAATTTCTGGCAGAGTGAATTGCATTATGGTGCTCTTTTTCTCACAGACAGTGCTCAACTGACACTACTATACTGTGCAGTTGGCAAAATAAAAATAACACATATGTGCAAAATTAAAAACATAAAATTGTGACATTTTACCCATCACATTGTGTGTGTGTATATATATATATATATGTACATTTGGTATATATATATATATATATATATATATATTTAATGTATATATATATATATATATATATATATATATATATATATACCGCTGACCATAATTATTAGGCCATGCCAGTTTTTTTTTAAATGCTGTATTTCATACTATTTTTAGTATTTATTGCCAAATGGATAATTCTAAATGAAAATAGAATAGTTCTTTTGTTATTATTACTTTGCAAAATTTTACAAGGCAGCCAAGAAGCCTTTGTTTCAGCCAGCCAATAAGAAAAAGAGACTAGCATGGGGAAGAGAGCACAAAAACCGGACACCAGAACAGTTCATTTGATGCACATGTTATTGTGCAGTATTAACAAATCAACGATTCTATTTTCATTTAGAATTATTCACTTGGTAATAAATACTAAAAATACTATGAAATACATGATCTCTTTTAAAAAACTGGGGTGGCTTAATAATTATAGCTGGTAGTGTATATATATATATATATATATATATAGACTTTGAAAAACAGTAGTTACTTTAGCATATACACATTGTTAATTCAGCAGTGAATTACAACAGTTTCAGCTATTGGGCATGGTGAATGATAATATACATGCTAAAAAGTCTGCCTCCTTCTACCGAGCGCCCATAGCTCAGTGGTAGAGATGCCGGCTGACGCCAGTTTGCTTGGGTTTCAATCCTGGGTTAAAAAGCAATCAAAGTCTAACCATACAGATGAGCTGTGATACAGTGAAACAGATCTGTCTACGGATGACTATATATATATATATATATATATATATATATATTTAGTATATCGACGCAGCAAGTAATTTTCTAAACATATGTTGTTAAATATAAGAGACAATGAGTGTCTATTATGTTTAATCATGAGCCGTTCTAAACGTCATATTTTTGCTTTAATTTCAGTTGAAAATAAAGACAAAAATTCTCCAACATTTGGATAATTATTTATTGATTTTCTTCTAAGCTTTCAGCTCACATGTGCCATCTTCAGAGAGGTTGTTTAAACTGAAATATTAGCAAGGTGATTATGCCACTAAGACACGGGGTGTTACTGGGACTGAAAGAAAGAGAAAAGCTCAGTCAGAGGCGTTAGAAGCATAGCATTAAATAAAACTTTAAAAAAAGATGGGAAGCTCAATCCTAACCAGGAATCAAGGGATAAACATTTGCTCTTGGTAAAAAAAACACAGTGTGGAGAGGGAACTGTATGACAGGTAAACGTATCTACTCCTATTAGACATAAATAAATTGTATATATATATATATATATATATATATATATATATATATATATCAGCATGCAGTGTGAGTATAGAAGAATCCAAAGGAGTATCTTGTACCTACAGTGGTAGGATAACTCTCTAAGAGAGCTCTAAATATATATGTATATAAATACATATAGAGCAAATGTAAGAAAAATTGAGGCAGACACATTATTTCATGTTAAATTGAATGTATAGGCCTATTTCAGGCAAACCATCATCAACTTCCGTCTTTATTTTACAAAGGATTCATGTAAAATTCTTTGTAAAATAAAGATGGAAGCTGATGATGGTTCGCCTGAAAAGGCCTATACCACCGATTTATCATGAAATAACGTGTCTGCCTTAATTTTTCTTATATATATATATATATATATATATACAACTAAAACAATAAGGAATGAAGAAAACATTTGCAAAGTTCAAAATGTTAATTTAAAATAAAGCAATGAATATTTATTATTGATTATACTTTGAAACACATACAAACTACAATCTACTACAAAATTGTACATTTTGTTTCAACATTGAAAGAACAATGTCTTATCAGATAGTTAATAATGATGGTAATAAAGGTTATTTATTAAAAGAAAATTTATGAAAATTCACTTTCTTTTATCATTGGAAAACTTTTCACATGAAGTAAAGAGGGTAGGAAAGATAAAAAAGCAAAAGGAGACAGAAAAGAAAGACGAAATAGAAAGGCACAGATGAAATAAAAAACAAAGAGGAAAACAAGAGAGAAAGAAAGAAATGAGAGGAAAGTGGCAATGAAAATTGCTCAGAGAGAAATAGACCCCAAATTTAGGTAGGAAGTAAAATATAGGCATATACAGATATCGATCATGTAACGTCTGGGCTTAACAAAAAGGAAAAAGTGAGAAAATGCACAGAGGGAAGAAAGTTTGGGAAAAACAACAGAATAAAGGAAGTGAGTTTTCATAAATTTTCTTTTAAAAAATAACATTTATTACCATCATTATGTTGTGCTCAGTTGTATCAAAGAGTACTCAATACATATGCATTGAGCACTCTTTGATACAACTGTTTACTGGTTTAATTAGACTCTGACTAATAACTGGTTAATAATTATATATATATATATATAGTATTGAGTTGTGATAAAGCTTAGTACCAAGATTTCTGTTTTTTCAGTGGTTTACTGATAAAAAGATATCTTGGCAACAAGGTTTTTGTCGTAAAGTGTTCAATATCAGGGTTAAAATAGAGCATTAATAGGTGTAATACAGAGACTTTTGTCACTTAACTAAGCGGAGTCATGCCAACTTAAAAGTTTTATGAAGGTACAATTACAATGCTTTCACTCATCAGGGCTAAATTTTCAATCTGCTCTAATCTGCAATCTTTTTAATCTGCAGTTTAAAAATTTAACCCTGACAAGTGGAGACTTCATAATAGTGTCTTCATAAAACTTTAAAGTCGGCATGACTTTACTCAGTCAAATGACAAACTTTTCCACATTAATCCTATATATATATATATATATATATATATATATATATATATATATATATATATATATCCTATATATATATTATATTAATACATATTTGGCAGCAATATTTCATTTAAACTTGTTTTATTAAGTTTGCCTGACAAGGAAGATTTAATTTTTTATTTAATTTTTCCAGTATTTTCCTATTTCCTGGAGATTAGAAGTGTAAAAATGTTCCATAACTTGTGACTTTTAAGCACTTTTAGCTATGTCACTGGCCATTTTCACACACACACACACACACACACACACACATATTCACACATATATATATATATATATATATATAAAAGTGGGCCCGTGCCATCAAAAATGATGACAAATTATTTATATCAATATGTACTCAACAACTTAATTACAAAAAATAAATAATAAGATAGTTTTAAAGAACAAACATGCGGCAATAGGTTTTATAACTGGTAGTAAAGAGAATGAACTGAGCCAATGCTGTCTCACTATTATATCTCTACCCATGGCCATGACAGGAGGGACATATATATATATATATATATATATATATATATATATATATAGTCATCCACATACAAGCCTGCTTCGCTGTATCACAGATCATCAGTGTAGCTAGACATCCACTTGCTTCCAGTTGCAATCAAAACTTGACCAGTTTGGTGTCAATCGGAGTGCTTACCTAAGCTATTAGTGCATGACTGAGAGAGGAAGAAATTTTTGCATGTTTATATATACAGGGTGTATACACACAAGAGCAACCAAAACTCAATTCATGTCTGATGAGTAACACACAAATACGGTCTTCATAATAATGGAAAGGATATATATATTATTATTTACACAAACATGTGCATGCATCTGATGCACACAACCACAATGTGTACACTCCTATGATGAATTACAGAATAGAAATGGTTCAAATGAGCTTGGAAGCTTGTTCTTCAAGTTGAAGTCTCATAAACTAAGAAAATTTATCATGAAACATATTATAAGCCTAATTAGAATATATTTTTCCAGTTGAGGTGAAAGAAACAAAATGGAAGACACAAAGAAAGGAAAGAAGTGGAAACTAAAAGCCAGAAGAGTGCAGACCCCGGGTCATGGGGGTGGGCGTGGGGGAATAGGACGTGAAGTGAGGAAATAAAGAAAGAAGGAAAAAAATTATGATTACTTAAATGTAATAATCATGTATGAAAAAAGATATTGACAAGGACACCTGTCTATTTTATCAATTACCCTTATATACATGTGTATATATATATATATATATATATGGTATGGTATGATATGTGTATGTGTGTCTATATATATGTATTAATACATGGAAGTAGGCACCTATACACACATATATAGATAGATATGTTGTGTGTGTACATATTTGTGTGTTTTTGTATATATATATATATATATATATTTACAAATCTCTTATTATATTCTTGTACTCACATGTGTAGGTGTGCACTTATGTGTCTACATCTGTATATACATTATCCCATGCAAACAAATATATATATACACACACACACACACATATTTATATAGGCAAATAGTATATATGCATCTATACATATTTCTTTGCACGCACATGCACACACACATACAGGGTACAATAGGTAAATTGGTGCAATTTATATTTTTGATTTTGTGCATGTGTGGTGTTTACTTTTTTATTTTGCTGACTTCACAATATAGTAGGGTCAGTTGGGCACCGTCTGTGAGAAAAAGAGCATCATGACACAATTCACTTTGGCAGAAATATGGAAATAGCATTCTGTACTTCTTGGCATTCATGCTGGAATCTCTGATACAAAAATTTCAGTGTGTTTGGGTGTCTACCTTAGAGCAGTTTGGGTGTCTATCTTGAAGGATTTGTAATGTATTCGATGAGTTTAATGGTGATTATGAAGGTGTTTAGTGTGATCACTAGTGATGGTGATATTATGTCTCCATTCATCTTCCGACATCAAGTGACTTGAAGAAGTAGTGATATTCTGGGTCATTCTGGTAGGAAATCCTATGTTTGGTAAAAGGACTCTGCACCATGCTTCACAATCAAGAAAATACAGTCATTGCTGCCAGACAATTTCTACAACCACTTCATGCCTTACATCTGGCCACCTAACTCCTACAGTTTGGAACACTAGTGATTATTATGTGTCGGGTGCAATTGAGCAAAATACCAAGAGAACTTCTTGTAGCACCAGGGATGAACTGAAGACAAAGATTATGGCAGCATTCACCAACTTAACAAGGAAACTGTTCAAAAGAGTTTTAGGAGATTTGTAAATCATTTGAAGCCAATGTCAATTTTATTGAATAAATTTACTCTTTAGTATTTCAAGATATTTTTGTGTAATTTTGGAAAATATATCTGTCAAAATAAGATGTCAGTCTTATTTTCCTTTTTGTATAATTTAGATGACAATTTATGTATCGCAGCTTGTGTGTGTGTGTGTGTGTGTGTGTGTGTGTGTGTGTGTGTGTGTGTGTGTGTGTGTGTGTGTGTGTGTGTGTGTGTGTGTATATATATATATATACACACACACAAGCTGCGATACACACACACAAACATATCATTTTACATGTTTTATTGTCTGTGTTTCTTAATATCTATACAGACCAAGAACTTCAAGAGCATACGCAAATTATTGCTTAATTTGAAAGAAAATAAGACAAACATATCGAGGCTAAAACAGAAAGCAAGAAAGTTCTTTGAAAGGTGTGGATTTCCCAAACTGCCAAAAGTGATTTAGAGACGATGATCTTTTTATTTTATTTTTGGGAAGAATTTTGTCCACTTCACCTGCAATGTTCTTAATCAACAAAATATTCCTGATTTTTATTTATTTGTTATATTTTTTATTCACTCAAAATAAAAAAAATGGCATTATTTTATTTTTTTCTAAAAATCCAGAAAGCAAAAGGAGACTAACTTTGTGACCCATTCCGCCTTTCAGTAGAGGTTAAGTAAATGGAAGAGTAATTATATAATTTAAAAATGATTGATGACAAAGTTTGAGTTTCTCAGGGTCGGCTTATAAGCACACGATAAATAGGCTGAGCTTTTCTAACATGTTTTCCCTCAGTGCACAAACGATCAGGCATAGTGAGATATAAACATATGCATAGTAATACACACATAAAGAAAATTAATCCCAACAGCATACACAGGCACTCAGATATGAGCAAATTACATACATACATACACACACACACACATATATATATATATGTGTGTATATTTATATATATATATAGGCACACTTTCTATGAAAACATATACTAAGAGAAAAATATATATAGATACACTTAATAGAGACTAAGATATATTGAGGGACACCCAGAAGGAAGCATTCTGAAAGAGAAAAAGAGAAAAATAATTTGAGAAAAGAAATAATAAAAAGTAAAAAGTGAAAAGAAAGTGCAAGTAAAAAAATAGAGGATAATGAAGTCAAAAAGAAATTTAGAAAGAGAAAAAGAGCAAGAAAAATGAAAGTAGAAATAAAAGACCAATAAGTAAGAGGGAAAGAAAAGGAAAGGAAAAAGAAAGTGAAAAGAAAAGGAAAAAAGAAAAGAAAGGAAGAAAGAAAGAAAGGGAAAATAAAAGAAAAAAGAAAAGTAAAAGGGAAAAAGAAATAGAAAAATGAAAGAGAAAATGAAAGAAAATATAAAGAGAAAAATAATGAGGGTTAAAATTAGAAAAAGAGTGAGAAAGTCAGGAATACTATGAAAATAAATATAAATGAGAGTTAACAGAAAAAAGAGAAAAGAAAGAGTGAAGGTAAAGAGAGGGAGGGTGAGAATCCTTGTGAAAGACTAGAAGAATGAGAGAGAGTGATAGAAAACCAAGGATATTTAATGATTTAAGAAGACTGTGTCTTAAGTGTGAAACAGAAAAAATTCAGTTGCTCTCTAGACTAAAAATTATCATAAGATTTGAAATCATCTATAATTTTTGGTCATTTCTCTTTATTGATTTCCTTTTATTATAACAAGATAGATAGACAGTTCAAATTCCAGTTGAATTTGTTGCATTCACTTACACACAAATACCCTTGGGAAAGGTATTAAGCTGTCTCTTCTCCCTCCAGCTATGGGTTAAATAGCAGGACAGATTGTGTTCTATAGCTTGGTTGGCAACCAGTTTACCACAGAAAGCAACCTATTATGAAAAAATCTTCTACCTAGTCAGTCATGTCTCTTTTGAAACAAGATTTACCTTGTAATGATACTTAACTTAATGAAATATACATTATCAGACTGAAATAAATATAATGAGACAAATAGATATGAACATTATTAGATAGAGATAAATAAAATGATGTTTGCCCTATACAAGGCCCAAGAGTCACTTGAAGTAGAGAGTTACAGAATAAGAGGTACAGTCCATGGAGCTATATATGTGAGAAAACAGTTGACCCTAGACTTTAGTAGTGATTATGAAAGCATCCTCTTGGGAGTTGGTTACAAAAATCAGCAGTTTGTGGAAAGAAACTGCCGAAATGAAATTTATATCTCACTAATGAAAAGGAAACTTATACATAACATTACAAAAAACTCTAAAGTTCCTGGGACATATAATGAGAAAGGAGAACTTGGAGAACCTGATATTCACAGGTCAAACAGAGGGAAAGAGAGATAGGGGAACGCAATGTGTGACATACATGATGGGCTTAGCAAATGGATGAGAGTGGAGTTTGGGAGGTGTAACAAGAGAAAGCGTGTTAAAAGGTACTGAGGTTAGGGATATGTGAAGGGCCATGATCACCAACATCCTGAAGGAACATGGCACATAGAATAAGAAGACGTGGAATACAGATGTTTCCCTACAATGTGTGTGGCATGGTTGATTTTAGTAGCAGACATTAGAATTGGCGAGAGATTTGCTATGTTTTGTCAGTCAAATAAGGAACAAAATTAGTTTTAATTAGAGAAATTAGCTTGGGGTGTATCTTTATTTTAGACATATTTTTCCAAATAAGAATGAAAAAAAGAATGAAATTAAAAGAAGAAAGTAGAGTAGAGAATATAAAATGAATATGAGCGAAAAAATTAAAAATACTAAGAATGACAAAACAAGAAAAAAGTTGATACAAAAAGGAAATATGAAGGAATAAAAGGGAGTAAAATATAAAAAGAAAAAGTGAATGTAAAAGAAAGATGAAAAAAAAAGAAAAAACAAGAAGGAATGAAAGAAAATATGAATAAAAGTAGAAAATAAAGAAAAAAGGAAAGGAAGTAGTGTATGTGAAAGAAAAAATGAAAAAAGAAAGTAGTAAATGTGAAAGAAAAAAGAAAAAAGAAAGTAGTAAATGTGAAAGAAAAAATGAAAAAAGAAAGTAGTGTATGTGAAAGAAAAAAAGAAAAAAGAAAGTAGTAAATGTGAAAGAAAAAATGAAAAAAGAAAGTAGTAAATGTGAAAGAAAAAAAGAAAAAAGAAAGTAGTAAATGTGAAAGAAAAAAAGAAAAAAGAAAGTAGTAAATGTGAAAGAAAAAATGAAAAAAGAAAGTACTAAATGTGAAAGAAAAAAGAAAAAAGAAAGTAGTAAATGTGAAAGAAAAAAGAAAAAAGAAAGTAGTAAATGTGAAAGAAAAAAAGAAAAAAGAAAGTAGTAAATGTGAAAGAAAAAAAGAAAAAAGAAAGTAGTTAATGTGAAAGAAAAAAAGAAAAAAGAAAGTAGTAAATGTGAAAGAAAAAAGAAAAAAAGAAAGTAGTAAATGTGAAAGAAAAAAGAAAAAAGAAAGTAGTAAATGTGAAAGAAAAAAAGAAAAAAGAAAGTAGTAAATGTGAAAGAAAAAAAGAAAAAAGAAAGTAGTAAATGTGAAAGAAAAAAGAAAAAAGAAAGTAGTAAATGTGAAAGAAAAAAGAAAAAAGAAAGTAGTAAATGTGAAAGAAAAAAGAAAAAAGAAAGTAGTAAATGTGAAAGAAAAAAGAAAAAAAGAAAGTAGTAAATGTGAAAGAAAAAAGAAAAAAGAAAGTAGTAAATGTGAAAGAAAAAAGAAAAAAGAAAGTAGTAAATGTGAAAGAAAAAAAGAAAAAAGAAAGTAGTAAATGTGAAAGAAAAAAAGAAAAAAGAAAGTAGTAAATGTGAAAGAAAAAATGAAAAAAGAAAGTAGTAAATGTGAAAGAAAAAAAAAAAGAAAGTAGTAAATGTGAAAGAAAAAAAGAAAAAAGAAAGTAGTAAATGTGAAAGAAAAAAGAAAAAAGAAAGTAGTAAATGTGAAAGAAAAAATGAAAAGGAAAGTAGTAAATGTGAAAGAAAAAAGAAAAAAGAAAGTAGTAAATGTGAAAGAAAAAAGAAAAAAAGAAAGTAGTAAATGTGAAAGAAAAAAGAAAAAAGAAAGTAGTAAATGTGAAAGAAAAAAATGAAAAAAGAAAGTAGTAAATGTGAAAGAAAAAAGAAAAAAGAAAGTAGTAAATGTGAAAGAAAAAATGAAAAAAGAAAGTAGTAAATGTGAAAGAAAAAATGAAAAAAGAAAGTAGTAAATGTGAAAGAAAAAACGAAAAAAGAAAGTAGTAAATGTGAAAGAAAAAAATGAAAAAAGAAAGTAGTAAATGTGAAAGAAAAAGATAAAAGAAAGTAGTAAATGTGAAAGAAAAAATGAAAAAAGAAAGTAGTAAATGTGAAAGAAAAAATGAAAAAGAAAGTAGTAAATGTGAAAGAAAAAAGAAAAAAGAAAGTAGTAAATGTGAAAGAAAAAGAAAAAAGAAAGTAGTAATTGTGAAAGAAAAAAGAAAAAAGAAAGTAGTAAATGTGAAAGAAAAAATGAAAAAGAAAGTAGTAAATGTGAAAGAAAAAAGAAAAAAGAAAGTAGTAAATGTGAAAGAAAAAATGAAAAAGAAAGTAGTAAATGTGAAAGAAAAAGAAAAAAGAAAGTAGTAAATGTGAAAGAAAAAAGAAAAAAGAAAGTAGTAAATGTGAAAGAAAAAAGAAAAAAGAAAGTAGTAAATGTGAAAGAAAAAATGAAAAAAGAAAGTAGTAAATGTGAAAGAAAAAAATGAAAAAAGAAAGTAGTAAATGTGAAAGAAAAAATGAAAAAAGAAAGTAGTAAATGTGAAAGAAAAAAGAAAAAAGAAAGTAGTAAATGTGAAAGAAAAAATGAAAAAAGAAAGTAGTAAATGTGAAAGAAAGAAAGAAAGAAAAAAGAATGCAGTGAATACAAAAGAAAAAATGAAAGAATTGAATGTGAAAGAAATAAGAGAAAAAAAGATACAATATCCCTGTGGTGTGAATTCTAAATTAAAATAACATTTAATTTAACTCTTAATCTATGGATTAAGACATAATTTATGCAGCATGTAAAGCATATATCAACTTATTAATCTGCAAAGCTTCAGCTTTTAAACATGTATAGTTATTAAGTTATTAAGAACTTATTGCTCTTCAAGTAATACACATTCAAATAGAACTGAGCTTTTTTCCGTTAAATACTCGTGTATATTGTGGTGTTTAATACTACATCCATGCACCAAGTTATATTTCTGGATTATAAACATTTTGAATTTACACTTTGTTTCCTTTCTTCTTTTCTTTTTCTTTGTGGATAAATTGAATATTTTTATAGAAGATTTTTTTTAAATACTCAGTATATTCATGAGGATTAAAGTATAAGTGTGTGAATTTGATGGCATTTTAATTACAAGCTGAATCCCTAGACAAACTTAAGTCTCAGTGGAAACAGGACTAACAAGGACAGAATCTATGTAATTATCTGATTTGGTAGGGGGGATTTGGGTCCCACCCATTCACAGTCAGGTTAGCCAAATGCAGACGACAATTCTACTCCTGCAGCTTCTTCTCTCGCACTTCCCGCCTGTGGAACTCACTCTCGTATTCTCGCTTTCCTGACGGCTAAAACCTCCAGAAATTTAAATGCAAAGTCAATACTCATCTACTAACCACTGGCTCTCTCCCCACCCCCATATAACCTTCCCTTTCTCTCCACCTATGTATCTGTCATCGCACCTGCTTTCTCAGCTTTCTATTGTTCCTTTCTAACTATTTTGTACTCCTCACTCTTTTCTAAGTAATCTTTTTACATTTATGTAGCCCCCTGCACATCAGTGGCGTTTCCGCCTTGCTCGGGGTGAAATGATTAAAAAAACAAAAACAAAACGGCTTTTCTGTTGAGAAATTAGCTCTGCCATTATCAACTCATTCTACTTTTTACCTGAATTCATTTTTATCGTAACCATTATGTGTTTTTTTTTGGGAGGGTCGTTATACACCCCTTGTAACTTAACAAAATTTCATTTTAATTTAGTTTCCTCTCAGTCTACATAATATCTTATTAATAATTTTCAAATTGTCTGAAACTGATATGTTCCAATATTTATTTCATCCTAAGCAGGGACATAATGCCACTAGAACGTAGCGAGTGAAAAGACAATTAGAAAACTTTAGTGAGGAGTAGTAAGAAAATAGGGCAATAAAGAAACAGGATTCAGGAAGACAGAGGATGGTGATTGATGAAGTTTTCTCCATTTAACTCACCTCTATAAGTTATTTTGTTCACCAATATATTCACTGGGCCATCTGTTCTCAAGGATGTAGGTGTTGGTTAGTTCCAGTGATTCAACCCAAAGAGGTGTGAGTTCAATATCTGGCTGCAGTAGTGGTGAACAAATAACTTAGAGACTTGGGTTAAAGGGAGATAACTACATGGCATCGGGAAGTAGCATTACATATGGAATGTGAATTATGTACTCCAGTGATTGGAGTAGAAGGAATCAGAAACCCAATCCTAAACAGGAAACAAAGAATACCCCTCTACTCCTTTTTAAAAGACAAGGAAAGAGTTAAATATTAGTCATTAGTAGTCTTTTTTTAATCATTTCATCCTGAACAAGGCAACAATGCCACTAATACTCAAATGGTTACTGGAAGTGAAAAAGAATGAGAAAACTTTAGACGGAACCTAAAACCAAATCCTAAACAGGAAATAAAGGATAACACTCTACTCCTTTTTAAAAGACAAGGAAGGAGTTAAATATTAGTCATTAGTAGTTTTTCAAAATCATTTCATCCTTAGCAAGGCAATAATGCCACTAAGACTCAAATGGCTACTGGGAGTGAAAAGGAATGAGAAAACTTTAGAAGGAACCAGAAACCCAATCCTAAATAGGAAACAAAAGATAGCCCTTTATCCTTGTTAAATAATCTGACAGGACCATGAGCCTGACAATCTATTTACCCTTATTGAGGAGATAAAAATAAATAAATAATAAATAAAATTTCAGAGATTAGAAGAGTTTCCAAAGAACTGGAAATCCAATGCTAAACAGTAAAGAAGAGATAAGCATCTACTCCTGTTCAAAAGAGCAGGGTGGAGTGTGAACCAAACAGAGGTTACAGATTCCACTAAATAGATATGACCAGATTGATATTAATACATAATAGAAAGAGAGTGAAATAATTATCAGTGAGTTATTTAAGCTGTTTCACCAAAAGTAAAAAAAAAAAAAACAGTAGCTCATTATTAACGTTGAAGTATTGTTTTTTGGTTGCTTTTTTCTGTTTGTTTGTTTGTTTGTCTGTCCATGGTCAAGATAACTCAAAACTCCTTGGATGAACTCAGATGAAACTTTCAGGGATTATTAGCCTCATGACTGGCACAAATTGATTAGGTTTTAGGTTCAATCCAATATGGGATAAAGTTTCTGAGTCATTTTTCCATTTTTTTTTACTAATATCTTTTGTACATTTCACATGCCAAATACTGAATTACTTCTGCTAGATTGCTTTACAACATTACATTTTCTAAATGCACTATTTTTTCCACAGAAATATTATTATTTGTAATATAAATTTAATATTTATTATCGTAAAGCAAAAAAAAAATGAAAATAAAATGATAAAATACACAAAAACAAATGAAACAAAATAGAACTTTGGAATGTTCAAAAGTAAAAACAAACTCTTCCATATTTTTTATTTTTAATTTCAATTTTCATTTTTTGGGGACTTTTTTTCTTGAGAGCAATCAAGTTCTTTGCAACTCTTCTTATTTTAATATTCATCACTTCCTCATCTTAGAGGTGATGCCTGTATTGCCTTGGCGGATGTTTTTAGTCTTGTCTTAATTCTATTTCATAGTTATCTACACATGCAAACAAAAAGATAATTTTGAAAGACACGTGTCTCCTTTTTCCCATAGCAATTATTGCAGACTTGAATGTGAGTCCAAGTAATAAATAAATAAGACAATACAGTATATAAAACAAATGACAATATATGTATTAACAAAAATATACAATAAAAGATGAAATCATTTAAAGAGTAATTACAAAGAAAACATTAAAATTAGAGAATGTGTGTTTGTGGAATGTGTGTAGGCCTGCATGATAGACGCACTTATGCCGAGCAGGCTTTACTCACAGTTTCTGGGAGATAACTCATACATAATCTAGCGTGACTGTGTGGTTAAAATGTCAGATTTCAGTCTATGAGATATGAGTTCAAATCTCACCATGTCAATTTGTCAGAGAAGTGACTTCTTGAGTATATCGCCATGGGAAGTGATCACAGTGTATAGCACCATTAGAAAGTGCTTGAGAAACCATACCACGGGTTAATACAAGCCGTATGTGTGTGAGTGTGTGTCTTTGTGTGTGTGTTAAACTGGGAAGCCAGAACCATTTGGAAGACATCAATGGTTGTACTGGTATGAAATTATGCTCCCTACCACATACATCATAGGTATGACTCGATTTTGAGTAAAGATACTGTATGCTTTATTATTCTCAAATATGGGTAGTGTGGATGACGTCTTTCAAGGGTAAGACATCTCTATCTTTGTATACAGGCTTATTTATTTACATAATACTCCAGTGAATATCTGTAAATTTTTTCCAAACTTTGATTTTCCAGATGTGAAAATTGAAATGATCATCATCAACATTTGGTCTTCAGACTCTATGAATCAGAATGAACATTGCGCTTTCTCTAGAGATATCCAAAAGAAGAGTGGTCTGAGGAGTGACCCCTGGGGGATGCTTGTGTTGACCGACCATTAGAGAACTGGTCATTAATAACTACTTTCAGGGACCTAACAGTTAGAAAGAATTTTATGATCAAAAAGATCCTACCAGTGATTCCATAACTGGATAGCTTGTGTAGTAAAACTTTGTGCCACACCTTGTTGAAGGGCTTTGAGTTATCTAATGTTATGTTCCTCGAGGTGTGTTTGTCAACAAGAGCCTCACATTCTGTATGTGATGATAGTTAGAACGTTGGTAGGGGGTCTGACTGATCGAAACTCATACTGCTGGTCGCTAAAGAGGTTGTTCTTTTCTAAGTGATTGAATACCTTCTTATTCATTATGGCCTCAGAAAGCTTTCTGATGGTACTGAGGAGACTGATGGGTTTGTTCTGGAAAGTGGAATATTGCCTGAGCGCATACTTAAAAACAACTGGGCATATGTTTGACAATTTCCACAATTTTGAGAATAATTTCTCCTTCATTCAAGTAGCAACTGAAAAACTTTGCTAAAATTCCGGATAATTCTGGGTTGATATTACAAATGAACTAATTATATTCTTAGACAGGTCAATTTAGCAAATCAAAAACAGGGTTAGTCAGAGCAGTGATCCCTGGGGGATGCCTGTGCTAATGTTGTATATCAATAAACAACAAACACGGGTGTATATAAAAATATGTGTTATATTTTTATTAACGAACGATGGACCGTGTAGCCTAGTGAACAGAGAGTGAGAGCGCGCTTCCAGGGGTTGACGGGGGGGAGGGGGTGTCGTCGTATCTGTTCTCCTCTGGTCTGTCCGGACTGTCTGCTTCTGTCTCTCTGCCCAGACTCGTCTGTCGTGAAATCCGTGCCCGAGGTCTTTTTATCTCCAAACCGGTACTTCCGATTTTTTGCCTCGCCTACGCACGCCCACGTAATTCTCAGAGACACCTGTTCTGTTTGCCTCTTGTAGCCATTTCCGCTACTGCCGGAAATAAGGTCAAACAACCATCCGTTCCTTTCACCGGCCGGAAAACGCCCCCGCTTCCTCACTTCCTCGGGTGGGCCTAGATTGTTATATTACACTAACAGCTAAGGCTCTACTGAACTGGCCATTAATAATTGACTGTTAGCGCTTGGCATTTTATAGTATGTTTTATTGTAGTGATTGTGGGCAATTCTGAATGCATTGAGGACCAAACTACATCACTCCTTTTGTTAGATATTGAAGTAGTGGTTTTGGTAAGTTATGGCTGCAGCACATTCATGGTGAACCAATATAGACTGTTTGGTTTTTGCTGTATTTTTTTAGTATAAATCTCTCCATTCCAGAAAGAATCTAATCAGTAACAAGGGCAGCAGTTTTGAAGGCAGAATATTTGAAGAAGGTTGGGAGGAGTGCTTCTATCATGTAAGATTGAAACCTGTCCCAGTCTGCCATTGCATGGTGAAAAATCGTTCTATGGAGTGGTACATCAGGGGATGTCTTAGGTTTGGCATCGATCTGGACACTGATTAGTAAAGCATCTGATATGCCAAGTAGAGTAAAACTTTTGCTAAGCATTTATCTGAGCAGAAAGTTAGAAAGAGATCAAGGTAGTTTACCTGATGTCTCATCATGTCCAGGACATGGGTAGGTTCTTTGAAAATCTGGGTTAGTTCATAGGTGACGGAAAAGTCTCTGCAATATCTGCCTTCATCATTGGTTTTGTTGGAGTAGATTAACTATTCTTTATAGTAGTTATTGAAGTCACTGCAGATATGAAAGCAAGCTGAGGGAAATTGAGTGACGATATTATCAATCTTCTAAGATATTCAAAAATAATAAAGAGCAAAGACAAATGTGGTACTATGGATAAGGGCCATGTGGAAACACATATATGGGAAAATAAGGCCCTCATTTTTTGCATCCCTGCTACAGGGTAACTTGTCCAACAAAACTCAATTTTTTCTGATATTTGACACATTTCTGAGCTTGCTCATGTGCTTCCACACATTTTTGTTTCTTCAACGATATTATCAATCTTCTAAGATATTCAAAAATAATAAAGAGCAAAGACAAATGTGGTACTATGGATAAGGGCCATGTGGAAACACATATATGGGAAAATAAGGCCCTCATTTTTTGCATCCCTGCTACAGGGTAACTTGTCCAACAAAACTCAATTTTTTCTGATATTTGACACATTTCTGAGCTTGCTCATGTGCTTCCACACATTTTTGTTTCTTCAACACTAACAAAGCCAACCAAAGCAAATGTAGTTTATATTTCATTTAAACTCAATTACAATCTACATACGATTTGGGATTCAAAGTTGTCATTTTCATAGATTAGTTGCCAACCCCCGACTAGAGAGTTCAATTTAGCATGTTATTTAACCCATAGTTCTCTGATTTCTCATTATAGACAGCTAACTCTTGCACCAACAAGAGAGTAGGAACAAAAGAGAGAAGGAGATTAAATAATTAATTTAAATTATTCTTATATGTAATTTTTGTATTTATTCTGGAAGACCTTATTTTTCTACAAATGAAAATTGATTACATATTATTTTACTCCAGTTATTAAAACTTTATTATACTTTTTTCTATGGGGCGCTATATTGACATCCCCATGTACACAATGGATAAGAATCTGATGGAATAGTAAATACACATAAGATATTTGCAGGGGGTGGGGGGAAAAGAAAAAAAGAAAATCAAACATTCAGATATTTAACCTGATTCCTTTTTCGTCTGGTTAATGTACATTTTGTTCTTGTGAAATAAGTCTTTTTTTTGCTGAATGGTTCATTTGGGAAACATGTCAAAATAAAAATTCCAAATTTTCTTATATATTTATCATGCACACATGCATAAATTTTTTTGTCTCAACTAAGAAGTCTTTCCTCAAAAGTTTTGATATTTGGTGCAATTTGGTCCAATTCTGAAGACTTTTCAGCACCCCCTTGAAGATATTTTGAATTCATTTCACAGTGATCCATCTATTATTTTCATTATGCAAAGTTCATTTTTTTTAAAATTTGGAATCATTTTTAAATAAATGGCTTTTCATTCAAAGAGAGAAAATAAATCATTCTCGTCATTCTATATAATTCACAAAAAGTATTTAAAATCTCCTTTGCCCTGCTACAGAACCATCTAAAACTATCTGGCCACACCCAAAAGCAACTGGACTTATTGTTGTTGTCGTCTCTCATGGTATAAACTTTCATAAGAATTTTCATATGTATAATATCAGGCAAAAAAGTTAGTTTTTTAAAAGTGAAGAGATGGGACGTTATGTATATGTGTATAAGTCTGGTCTACAAAGGAAAGAATTTATCTACACATAAGCTTTTTTTGCCAGAGGTAAAAGCAAGATTATGTTTGAGCTTGGCTAATAAGTAAGGATTAGAATGTTTTACTTACATATATAGGTAGACATGATTGACATTTGGTTGTTAAGGATGAAGGCTGATAAAAATGCTGAAGCTGAATACAAAAAATGAATAATAAGCTAAAAGGATCAGTGTGATAGATTGACATTTGAAGAAGAGAAAAAAAAGAATGAAAAATAGGCAGGGAGGGGCATACTGAGAAGAAAGAAAGAAAGAAAGAAAGAAAGAAAGAAAAGAAAAAATAAGTTAAATTAGATGAGGAACTAAAAGAAGAAAAAGTAGAAGATGAAAAGAGAGGGTGGAAAATTTTTGTCAGTGGTGGGGGAAAAAGAAAAACAAAATAAAAAATGACATAAACTAAAAGAAAGAAAAAAACTTGGGAAAGAAAAGAAAAATAGAGTAAATGATGAAAGGAAAATAAAGAAATTAATGAAAAAATAAGAAGAAGGAAAAAGAAAACTGCAATGTGAAAGAAAGAAAAGAATAAAAAGAAAGAAAGACAGCAAGAATGAATAAAAAATGAATAAAGAAGAAGAGAATAAAAATGGTTAAATGAAGGGAGGAAGAAAGTTACAATGTAAAAATTTAAGAAAAAAAAGTAGAAAGAATTTGAGGTGAAATAAAATGATCTGCTTATATTTCTGAGATGAGGTATTGCAATTATTTACATTATTCAGACAGTTGTCCTCACCTTTGTTGCCATATTTATGATGAATCTTGACTGTTGTACATTCCAGCCTTCGTCAGGTGACTGGAATTTCAAACTGAACTTTATTTCAGCCACCGAGGTGGATTGTTCTAGTTCTATATGCACTGCCACTTTTGGATGTCTCAGTATCAGTTATCTCCCTTTTAAGTCGAGTCTCCAAGTTTTTTTGTTTGCCTCTGCTGTAGCCAGGTATCAAATTCACAATCATGTCACTGGATTCAATTAATGCTTTTATCCACAGCCATGTCTACTTACGCATAAGTTTCTGGGGACATAACCTCATCCCACAAAGAGGAGTTATCTCCTTTTACTTCTATATTTCTATATGTGTTCAGCCATGCTTGATTTTTCTATATCCCCTCAATTTATGGCTTTACGGTGTTCCTGAAATCATATCTTTAGTGAGCTGCCTGTTTCACCTTTATATTTCTTAACACAGCTGCTTGGGATAGTGTACACACAGTCATGTTCTCCTCTATGGGAGGTCATACTCGGAAGGGGTGTCAACAATGTTCTGAACCACTTTTGAAGGTTATCCTGATGCTATATAGACACATGGCTCCATGGATAAAAGCATTGGCTGATTCCAGTGACTGAAATAAAGGGTTCAGTTTGAAATTTCAATTGCCCGGAGAAGGCTAGAGCAAACATGGATCAAAATGTTGTTAATATAGCAACAAAGATGGGGACAACAGTTTAAATAATATGAATAGCAAAATAAAAAATCTAGAAAAAATGAGAAGAAACAAAAGAGGTTGAAAAATTTCTGAGGGTAGGAAAGAAAGAAAGAAAATAAGATAAAAGAAAGAAAGAAAGAAGTTTAAATAAAAATAAGAAAGATACAGTGGAAGAAAGAAGAAACAAAAAAGAAAGAGAATCTGAATGAACCAAAAGAAATTTATGACTGATAGGGAAGGAAAGAAAAAAAGAAGTTTAAATAAAAATAAGAAAGAAACAGTGGAAGAAAGAAAGAACAAAAAAGAAAGAGAATCAGAATGAACCAAAAGAAATTTATGACTGATAGGAAAGGAAAGAAAAAAAGAAAAATGAAGAAAAAAAAGGCAATGCATAAAGAAGTTACGAATAAAATAAATAAAGAAAAGGCTACTCAAAATATTTAGTAAAACAGAAATGAAATGGAAAAGAATGAATACAAAATGATGAAATAAAGCCTCAAAAGAATGATTTTTTTTCATTTATTCATCCATGAAATTTTTCTTAAAAAATGTGATTGCTTAATCACAAGATATTTTCTGTCAAACTCTGAAATATTTTTCAGTTTTTATTCATTGTAATGAATCAACATTTAAATTATGCATACACAATTATTCTTACATTTTGTAGATTTGCCAGTCTGTATGTATATTTCATTTTTATCTAATTTTATATATATATATATATATATATATATATATATATATATCACAAGAGTTTAGTCTGTACAGAGCCTCATGAATCTTGGCAAAACTTGTTCTGTGATTCTTGATCTTTTCAATTGCCGTCATTTTATATTTTTAGTTATGCACATGTGTATTGTTTGTTTTTTTATTTTATCAACTGCAGAGTATAGTAGGGTCAGTTGAGCACTGTCTGTGAGAAAAAGAGTGCCATGATGAAATTGCTTTCTGGCGAAGTGCGTGTTTTTGATTTGCATAACATTTTTTTAATTTTTCATTGTCTCTTCTACAGATTACTGCCGAGAATATTTACACATATTGACGACATGGAAAGTAAAAGCACACACTTAGTCTGAAAACACAAACAGTTACTAATACCCACTCATTTCCACAAAAATAAGAAAAGACTTTCTCTAAAACTGCATCAAGGAAAAAGCTATTCTCCAATGCCTGCAGAAGCTTGTCATGTCTTCACACTATACGTTCCCACTTTATGGCCAAAAATTCTTGAAATCATCTACAAGGGAGTTAGAAAAAAGAGAGACTGTACAACTTATATGTAAATATATATAAAAATATAGAGACTACACTTATATGTAAATATATATAAAAATATAAAGATATAGAGACTACACTTATATGTAAATATATATAAAAATATAAAGATATAGAGACTACACTTATATGAAAATATATATAAAAATATAAAAATATAGAGACTACACTTATATGTAAATATATATAAGAATATAAAAATATAGAGACTACACTTATATGTAAATATATATAAAAATATAAAGATATAGAGACTACATTTATATGTAAATATATATAAAAATATAGAGACTACACTTATATGAAAATATATATAAAAATATAAAAATATAGAGACTACACTGATATGTAAATATATATAAAAATATAAAAATATAGAGACTACACTGATATGTAAATATATATAAGAATGTAAAAATATAGAGACTACACTTATATGTAAATATATATAAAAACATAAAAATATAGAGACTACACTTATATGTAAATATATATAAGAATGTAAAAATATAGAGACTACACTTATATGTAAATATATATAAAAATATAAAAATATAGATACTACACTGATATGTAAATATATATAAGAATATAAAAATATAGAGAGACTACACTGATATGTAAATATATATAAGAATGTAAAAATATAGAGAGACTTACACTTATATGTAAATATATATAAAATATTATAAAAATATAGAGACTACACTTATATGTAAATATATATAAGAATGTAAAAATATAGAGACTACACTTATATGTAAATATATATAAAAAAATATAAAAATATAGAGACCTTCCTATATGTGTGTAAATATATATAAGAATGTAAAAATATAGAGACTACACTTATATGTAAATATATATAAATATAAAAATATAGAGACTACACTTATATGTAAATATATATAAGAATATAAAAATATAGAGACTACACTTATATGTAAATTTATATAAAAATATAGAGACTACACTTATATGTAAATATATAAAAATATAGAGACTACATTTATATGTAAATATATATGAAAATATAGAGACTACACTTATATATGTAAATATATATAAGAATATAAAAATATAGAGACTACACTGATATGTAAATATATATAAGAATATGTAAATATAGAGAGACTACACTTATATGTAAATTTATATAAAAATATATGACTACATTTATATGTAAATATATATAAAAATATAGAGACTACACTTATATGTAAATATATATAAGAATATAAAATATAGAGACTACACTTATATATGTGTAAATATATATAAGAATATAAAAATATAGAGACTACACTTATATGTAAATTTATATAAAAATATAGAGACTACACTTATATGTAAATATTATATATAAGAATGTAAAATATAGAGAGACTACACTGATATGTAAATATATATAAGAATATAAAAATATAGAGACTACACTGATATGTAAATATAGTATAAGAATATAAAAATATAGAGACTACACTTATATGTAAATATATATAAGAATATAAAAATATAGAGACTACACTGATAAGGTAAATATATATAAGAATATAAAAATATAGAGACTACACTGATATGTAAATATATATAAGAATATAAAAATATAGAGACTACACTGATATGTAAATATATATAAGAATATAAAAATATAGAGACTACACTTATATGTAAATATATATAAGAATATAAAAATATAGAGACTACACTGATATGTAAATATATATAAGAATATAAAAATATAGAGACTACACTGATATGTAAATATATATAAGAATATAAAATATAGAGACTACACTGATATGTAAATATATATAAGAATATAAAAATATAGAGACTACACTTATATGTAAATATATATAAGAATATAAAAATATAGAGACTACACTGATATGTAAATATATATAAGAATATAAAATATAGAGACTACACTGATATGTAAATATATATAAGAATATAAAAATATAGAGACTACACTGATATGTAAATATATATAAGAATATAAAAAAATATAGAGACTACACTCTATATGTAAATATATATAAGAATATAAAATATAGAGACTACACTGATATGTAAATATATATAAGAATATAAAAATATAGAGACTACACTGATATGTAAATATATATAAGAATATAAAAATATAGAGACTACACTTATATAAATATATAAGAATATAAAAATATAGAGACTACACTGATATGTAAATATATATAAGAATATAAAAATATAGAGACTAATCTCTATATGTAAATATATATAAGAATGTAAAATATAGAGACTACACTTATATGTAAATATATATAAGAATGTAAAAATATATAGACTACACTTATATGTAAATATATATAAGAATATAAAAATATAGAGACTACACTTATATGTAAATATATATAAGAATGTAAAAATATAGAGACTACACTTATATGTAAATATATATAAGAATATAAAAATATAGAGACTACACTTATATGTAAATATATATAAGAATATAAAAATATAGAGACTACACTTACATGTGTGTAAATTTATATAAAATATAGAGACCACACTTATATGTAAATATATATAAGAATGTAAAATATAGAGACTACACTGATATAAATATATATAAGAATATAAAAATATAGAGACTACACTGATATGTAAATATATATAAGAATATAAAAATATAGACTACACTGATATGTAAATATATATAAGAATATAAAATATAGAGACTACACTGATATGTAAATATATATAAGAATATAAAAATATAGAGACTACACTGATATGTAAATATATATAAGAATATAAAAATATAGAGACTACACTTATATGTAAATATATATAAGAATGTAAAAATATAGAGACTACACTTATATGTAAATATATATAAGAATGTAAAAATATAGAGACTACACTATATGTAAATATATATAAGAATATAAAAATATAGAGACTACACTTATATAAATATATATAAGAATGTAAAAATATAGAGACTACACTGATATGTAAATATATATAAGAATATAAAAATATAGAGACTACACTGATATGTAAATATATATAAGAATATAAAAATATAGAGACTACATATGTAAATATATATAAGAATATAAAAATATAGAGACTACACTTATATGTAAATATATATAAGAATATAAAAAATATAGAGCACTGATATGTAAATATATATAAGAATATAAAAATATAGAGACTACACTTATATGTAAATATATATAAGAATGTGTGTAAATATAGAGACTACATACTATATGTAAATATATATAAGAATGTAAAAATATAGAGACTACACTTATATGTAAATATATATAAGAATATAAAAATATAGAGACTACACTTATATGTAAATATAAGAATGTAAAAATATAGAGACTACACTTATATGTAAATATATATAAGAATGTAAAAATATAGAGACTACACTTATATGTAAATATATATATGAATATAAAAATATAGAGACTACACTTATATGTAAATATATATAAGAATGTAAAAATATAGAGACTACACTTATATGTAAATATATATAAGAATGTAAAATATAGAGACTACACTTATATGTAAATATATATAAGAATATAAAATATAGAGACTACACTTATATGTAAATATATATAAGAATATAAAAATATAGAGACTACACTTATATGTAAATTTATATAAAAATATAGAGACTACACTTATATGTAAATATATATAAGAAATGTAAAAAATATAGAGACTACACTGGATATGTGTAAATATATACATAAGAACATGTATAGAGACTACACTGATATGTAAATATATATAAGAATGTAAAATATAGAGACTACACTTATATGTAAATATATATAAGAATATAAAAATATAGAGACTACACTTATATGTAAATATATATAAGAATGTAAAAATATAGAGACTACACTTTCTATATGTAAATATATATAAGAATATAAAATATAGAGACTACACTGATATGTAAATATATATAAGAATATAAAAATATAGAGACTACACTTATATGTAAATATATATAAGAATGTAAAAAAATATAGAGACTACACTTATATAAAAATATATATAAGAATGTAAAAATATAGAGACTACACTTATATGTAAATATATAAGAATATAAAAATATAGAGACTACACTGATATGTAAATATATATAAGAATATAAAAATATAGAGACTACACTGATATGTAAATATATATAAGAATATAAAAATATATAGAGACTACACTTATATGTAAATATATATAAGAATATAAAATATAGAGACTAATACACTGATATGTAAATATATATAAGAATATAAAAATATAGAGACTACACTTATATGTAAATATATATAAGAATGTAAAAATATAGAGACTACACTTATATGTAAATATATATAAGAATGTAAAAATATAGAGACTACACTTATATGTAAATATATATAAGAATATAAAAATATAGTGACTACACTTATATGTAAATTTATATAAAAATATAGAGACTACACTTATATGGAAATATATATAAAAATATAGAGACTACACTTATATGTAAATATATATAAGAATATAAAAATATAGAGACTACACTGATATGTAAATATATATAAGAATGTAAAAATATAGAGACTACACTTATGTAAATATATATATAAATATATATGAAGACTTATCTTCGTCATCTTTTATAATAGCATTTGACTTGATAATGATCCTCAGAATAAGAACTGCCCTGGTTAAGAGAAGTTTCCTTTATTAATATTGTCCATTTACAGATATACAGTCTAAATTTTTACACACACACACACACACACACACATATATATATATATATATATATATATATATAAGCATGACATCCAGCTCCGATGGGTGAAAACATCATAATGGTTTCCTTGCCAAACTTCTAATTCAGCATGAACCTGCATAGTTAAAGTGACAAATCTCCACTCTAATATTGATATATATATATACAAGATAAAGAATCTGCTTGTCAAAATACTTTTTATCAGTAAAACTACTGAAAAAACAACCTTGGCACTAAACATTATCATAACGCTATATATATATATATATATATATAGCTTAAAATAGTATATTAAATAGGGAAGACTAGAATCTTCAGACCTGGTTGGCAACCTCTCCAGGAGAAGGACAATGAAAGGGTTATGGAATTCATGACTCTATGACTCCATCTGTGGTCAGTCTGATGGAATAACGGATGGCAGTAATGATTATTTATGATTGGAATAATGTCCTCATCTTTGTTTGTACAATTCATAATAATACTTTATTCAATATTTTCAGTTAGATTGTTCCCATTTCGCTGTCTGTATCTGTGGATATCTCAACACAGTTAATTCTTCAATTACATTCACAATGGATTGAGAACACTTTACCCATCTAGATTGAATAGGTGGTTAAGTTTAAAACTCCTGAAGCTTACCCAGGTTGACAGAAGAACAGAATGTTGTGATAATAACATTGAAACATCTGAAAAACACAAAAGAATACATCAGCCAAAATGACATGATCATAGCAACAAAGATAAGAACATTAGCCCAATTGTAAATAATGTAAATAATACTTAATTGTTCCTCCAAAGTGCAAGAGTCATGAAGCTGACAATTCAGATATACTGAAGAGAAGCCATAAAGTATTTCCTTTTAAGTGAAAAGGTGGATGTTTTCAATTTAATAAGGAACAAAAAACATGATGAGAAAATCCTGTCAAGATCTGCAGTAAGAATGTCTCTTCTATCCATTAAAACTTTTAATAGAGTATATTGTTCTATTTTATTATTAGTTACTGTGGTTGATCTCTTACTGGGGTGAATTTATAAATTAAACTTTATAATAGGTATTCTTGTGTACCAAAAGCAAGTGCCGGCAAAAAGAAATTTTTTCCTTCAATTTTCACCTATGTTTGTTTTTATTATTTTTTTAAAAATTTATTTCCACATTTTATAATTGTCGCCATCTTCATAAATCACATGATTGGTTGTGGTTAGAGGGATCCTGCACAGTCCACCACCTGACAAACTCACTCTATACATCTAGGTTACATAGCAATGTCTGAGTCTCTGTGACTGATCTATCAGTCCATCCACAATGTTTGCTTATGGTTTACACCATAGGATTGGCAGAGAAAAGATTGTTGACTTATATGACGTGGCCATGCCATTTCAACTTTTTCTCCTTGTCAGTATTTATGAAGTCTTCCTATTGGCCTGTTTCTGGTTTAATGGTATTTTGTATTGCATTATTTGTGATGTCTATATGATGAAGATACACATCAGCCAGATGTGCATTGTGGTGCAGTGGATATCAACTCGGAACAACAAATCAGGGTGCTGAGTTTAAATTCCAGTTGAATTCCTTGCGTTCAATTATGCACAAATATCTAAATACCTTTAAGAAAGGTATTAATCCATCTCTTCCATCCAGTTATGAGTTAAACAATAGGACAGACTGGGTGCCATAGCCCTGGCTGGCAACCAGTCTACTGCAGAAAGTAATGGCAACCTACTGCAGGATAATCTTATGCCCAGTCAGTCATGTCCCTTTTGAGACATGCATGCATCAGGTATGGCACTCAACTAACTGATGTGATGCAGTCAATGTATTTGAAATGCAGTCTATGCATTTGGGATGCAGTCTATGGAGGAGATACCAAAGATGCACATTTTTAAATATAGTAAAATTGCACAGCTGTAAAAAGCCAGTATGTAGCATATTATTTCATTAGAGCATAGTTTTCTTCTTTAGAGCATAGTTTTCTTCTTTATATAAATATACATATTATCCTACATCTATAGCATGATCTAGAGTTTCATTCATGCATAATATGTATATTTATTAATATATACTTAATAGCTCTGTTATATTACATTGAGCATGTTTTATTAACCAGAAAAATATTTACAAATATATCATAAGCACCTGATGATTGCATAAAAGCATGAAACTCAAGTTCTGCTATAGATATGTATAATATGTATATTTATTAATATATACTTAATAATAGTATGACATTGAGCACTGTTTTAATGTACCTGAAAAATATTTACAAATATATCATAAGCACCTGATGATTGTAAAGCATGAAACTCCAAGTTCTGCTATAGATATAGCATAATATGTATTTATGGCATATATACTTAATAGCTCTGTTATATGACATTGAGCACTGTTTTATTAACACCAGAAAAATATTTTACAAATATATCATAAGCACCTGATGATTGTATATGAAACTCCAAGTTCTGCTATAGATATAGCATAATATGTATATTTATTAATATACTTAATAGCTCTGTTATATGACATTGAGCACTGTTTTATTAACACCAGAAAATATTTACAAATATATCATAAGCACCTGATGATTGCATAAAGCATGAAACTCCAAGTTCTGCTATAGATATAGCACTTAATATGTATACATTAATATATACTTAATAGCTCTGTTGCCTGACATTGAGCACTGTTTTATTAACACCAGAAAAATATTTACAAATATATCATAAGCACCTGATGATTGCCAGCATGAAACTCAAGTTCTGCTATAGATATAGCATAATATGTATATTTATTAATATATACTTAATAGCTCTGTTATATGACATTGAGCACTGTTTTATTAACACCAGAAAAATATTTACAAATATATCATAGCTTCCTGATGATTGCATAAAGCATGAAACTCAAGTTCTGCTATAGATATAGCACATAATATGTATATTTATTAATATATACTTAATAGCTCTGTTATATGACATTGAGCACTGTTTTATTAACACAGAAAAAGTATTTACAAATATATCATAAGCACCTGATGATTGCATAGAAAACATGGCTCAAGTTCTGCTATAGATATAGCATAATATGTATATTTATTAATATATACTTAATAGCTCTGTTATATGACATTGGCTTTCATTTTATTAACACCAGAAAAATATTTACAAATATATGTAAGCACCCACCAAATGATTGCATAAAGCACTTTAAACTCTGCGTTCTGCTATAGATATAGCATAATATTTATATTTATTAATATATACTTAATAGCTCATTATATGACATTGAGCACTGTTTTATTAACACCAGAAAAATATTTTAAATATATCATAAGCACTGATGCATAAAGCATGAAACTCCCAAGTTCTGCTATAGATATAGCATAATATATATATTATTAATATATACTTAATAGCTCTGTTATATGACATTGACAC
Organism: Ascarosepion bandense; assembly: GCA_037127315.1. NCBI lineage: Eukaryota > Metazoa > Mollusca > Cephalopoda > Sepiida > Sepiidae > Ascarosepion > Ascarosepion bandense. The sequence continues at coordinate 31,401 of JBBBDQ010029753.1, read as the reverse complement.
TGTTTTTATTAACACAGAAAAATATTTATACATGTGCTTGTAGTTGCATGTATATTTATATATATTTACTAATGTCCATATTTACATAAACATTTTTTTTTAAAATCATGTCACCCCAAGCAAGGCATTCCACTGCCACTATAGCGCAGGGGGTTACACAGGGTGATAGACGAGTTAGGATGTACACAGGGTGAGAGTTGGAGAGAATGGGAGAGTTAGTGTGTTAGGAGGTGTCTATTGACCTTACATTTAAACTCCTGGAGGTTATAGCCATTGGGGAAGCAAGCATGCGGAAGGGAATTCCACAGGCGGAGAGTGTGAGAAAAGAAGCTGTTGGAGTAGAAATTGCAGTTACATTTCATCGGTTTCACTGTAAAAGGGTGGGACCTAGTTGCCAATCTAGTATCTCATGCAAACTCACACCTAGGGGGCACCAGTGATTTAAGTTCATCAGAGCAGAAGCCATGAAAGTATTTATAGAAGAGGCACAGGGAAGCCACGTCACGCCGGTGAGAGAGTGACTGCAGGCGGTCAGCTAAGTCGGTATCAATCACGTTACAGATTCTTCGCTGTATTTTGTCAAGAAGCCCGAGGAGAATAGTAGGAGTACCCGACCAGATGTGGCAACAGTGTTCAAAACACAGGCGGATGGTAGGTTTGTATAAGTACAGGATAGATTCAGGTGGAAAGAATTTCCGGGCCCTGCACAGAGAGCCAACTTTCATAGCAGCGGATTTAGCAATGGATTCAATGTAGTCATTCCACTTGAGGTCCGCTGAGAGTGTCAGGCCAAGCAGGTGTAGTGTTTTACTCGCTGAGAGGCATGCCTGTTCCATGCTAATGGGAGGGAGGTGCAGTCGTATGTGGTGGTTAATTGATAGCAGCTTCGTTTTGGAAGAATTGAATTTTACGAGTCATTTCCTACCCCAATCCACCACGGATTGGAGGTCCTTTTCAAGCTCAGCCATGAGATTTTTGATCGAGGTGAGCGTATACTGTGGTATCATTGGTGTACATGCCTACTTGTGATCTTATGGCATCGGGGAGATCATTGATGTAGCTTAGAAAGAGCGTAGGACCTAGGATAGAGCCTTGGGGGACACCTGCATTTGTAGGGTAGTTCTGGGAGGCATGTCCGTTTAAAACCACCTTCAGTGTGCAGTTGGAGAGGAATGACTGGATTAAGTCCAACAAAAGTCCAGTAATGCCATAGCTTCACAGTTTCCGTAGAAGGCCAGCATGCCATACTCGGTCGAATGCTTTAGAGATATCCAGGGTGACAGTTCGGGCTTCACCATTGTCAAGAGCCTGGTATATATACTCGGTGATGGTCGTTAGCATAACAGCAGTAGACCTAGTGAAGCGGAAGCCATACTGTTTGTCCGATAGGAGCCGCTGGGCTGTGAGATGCTGAATGACCTCGGCATTGATAATGGCTTCCAACACTTTGCTGAAGATCGGAAGAAGGCTGATAGGGCGGTAATTTGCGGGGTCCGAAGGTTCACCAGTGTTCTTGAATATTGGAACCACAGAAGAAGACTTCCAACAGGCAGGAAAGCAGGAGGAATATAGGCAGAGGTTGTAGAGCTTAGAAAGGATAGAGGAGAGTTCAGGGGCACATTTCTTCAAGACTATGATTGGGATTTCGTCCCCACCACTCACTTTGTGAGGGTCAAGTTTTGATATTATGCCAGAAATCAGCAAGGGCGTGATATGGACGTCATTCAATTGGGCCTCAGTTCTAGATGGGAAATCGGGTCTCTGGACTCCAGACGAATCCAAACACGAATTGGTCAAGAATCTATGGGCAAAGCATTCAGCCTTGTCCGCTGAGGAGGTGAGGACCTCAAACTCGTTGATTAGTGGGGGTATACATATTTGAATATATATATATATTTGAATATATATATATAGCAAATGGAAGAAGTTTAATTGGAACTAGATTTGATTGCACATTTTGCCTTTCTAAGCTTCATCATTTTCGAAAACAGAAAAAAGAAATGTGTGTATGTATATGTTGAAATAGTCTCTCATAGAATTTTTTTTCCTAAGCCGACATTTCTTGTGATTAAAGAAGAAAATGAGTAACTTTTTAAAATGCTGTTAATATTTATTCAGTATCTTTTCTTTATAATTCTATTTTATTTTTCACAGCTTTTTCTATCAAATTAAAGGTAAATTCTCATCTCATTTTCAGAATGGTTTGGAAACAAGAAATTCATATAGACTTTTCTGAGATGAATCCAAGGCAAATCCTTGACCAATACTTCAGAATGGGTTGAAAGTAAAAGATTTGTGTGTTTTAGGTGTATTCATGTATTTTCCATGTTGACAATATTTTAAATATATACTGTCAACACAAAAACACTTTGTCCTAAAGACGTATAGGTTTTTTTTTATTAAAAAGAATTTGTAATAATATTATTATTTTTTAATCATTTCACCCCAAACAAGGTGGGACTATCACTAGTGCATAGGTGGGTAAAGTGATAGGAAAAAACAAGTTACAGGGTGTGTTGAAAAAAGGATAAATGATGGCTGAGATTCAAGGAGATAGAAAATGGCAATTGAAGTTGCATTTAAACTTTTAGAGGGAGAAAAAATATGCAAAAGAACTAGAGTTCAACCACATTCAAACCCAACAGGCAATCTCTCTGCTTACAGAGAGAAGGCTTGTGAAATTTGATGTAAATGGACTCCAGAGCTTTTAGATGATATAAGGAGTGCAACTTGTATAATATTGAAAAACAATCGGCACTCAATCCAGCAACACATTCTCTGCTATTTATTGGAGTCCATTTACATAAAGTCTTGCAAGCCTTCTCTATGTAAGTAGAGAGATTACTTGTTGGATTTGAATGTGGCTGAACTCTAGTTCTTTTGCATATTTTTTCTCTCCCTTTTATTAGAATTTCCTTTTATTTTCTAAGATTAAATTTTCCAGAAATTAAACTTGAAGATATCTGGGATGAAACCAGTTGTTTTTTTAGTTTTTAGTGTATAGAATGTCATCAAAATTCATCTTATTCCTTGCTGATATATATATATATATATATGCAAAATCCCATGCAAACAGAAAATTCAGTTCTAGTATTTCATTTCTGGGATGAGCAATTGTCAATATCTTTGCATTATGATGTACTATTGTTCTCATGTTGGTTGATATAGATGTCATTATAGACACAACATTTCACCCAAGTATCCTCTGATTATCATCAGGTATCCATTGATTAGCTGATATGGAATATCTGTTGATGCAGGGATGAACAATAATTGGTATCACAGGATATGTCACAGTAATCAACAGATACTTCGTATCTACCAATCAATGGACACCTGATGATGACCAGAGGGTACTTGGTCAAAACATTGTGTCTGTAATAATATCTACATCAACCAAGGTGAAAACAATAGTTCTAAATAATATAAAGACAGCATCAGTGCTTTTTTAGAATATACAGTCGATCATTGATTTTTAATGAACGTGTAGGAAGGTAAGGAGGGAGTGTGTTCTTTCCATCTGCTACTTCATTAAATCCGGTAAATTTAATGAACTTCGTTTTGTTAAATCCATGTCACTCAATGCATACAGGATCAATATTATATGTAAAGCTGTATCAAATAAAGCAGTTTCACATGTTTTTTCCTTGCTCATATTGCGATGATTTTGAAAGTTGTGTTGTAGATGTAAACTGAACTGTAATTTACTTTGTACTGATAACCAATGCTTTGAAAATAGCTAAGTAATTGTTTATTTTTCTATTAAGCATAAGTAGTTTAATAATCAGCAAAGTTAAGCAACATTGAGCCTAGTAAATACATAGATGGGTAGCCACTTAGATGGACATGTGGTGTAAATAAAAATTGGAAAGCTGAGTTTCAATTTCAGTCAGGTTTGTTATATTCACTTATGTGCAAATATCTTTGGAAAATATATGCATTCACCACTTCTTCCCTCAGCTATGGGTTAAATAGTAGGTCTTGTATCAATAAGTCATTATTATCTTCAAAAGAAATTCTTACAATCTAAATATATTTTATAACTTTAAATAACTGGCAAAAGGTTGATAAGTCATAAAAAAACAAATTAATCAATCAATCAATCAAACAAACAAATTAGATAGTTAAACATAACACCAAATGAAAGAAAATGCAAGATTGTGCTGCAGCAATCTCTCAAGTAGAGCGCATCTATTTTTCCTGAAAATCAGTGTTCAGAAACCATGTTGAGATTCAACAATGACCACTGACACCAATAGAAAATATGCAACCACGTTATCCCTAGGGAAGGTTATATTTAAATATCAAAGGTCCCAAATATAAAAAAGGAATAATCATTCTGTACTATGTCATTGCATAAGAACTCCTAAAAAGACATTTAATTGTCTTAGAGACCTCTCTCTGCTTTCCATCGACATGGCTGATGCTAACCTTCAGGAGAGTGACCCCTTGTGACTTCTCAGGCCAATATTTCAACTGACATAAAGTGGCAAGATTGTATTGAATCAATTTCTAGATCTGCCGCTAGGAAAGTTGATTCACTTCATCATTCAAGACAATTTTTTTGACAGAATCTTACACATTCATAAGCCTACCATTCAACTATACTTTCAATGCAGCAAGCACATCTGGTCTGGTCTGGTCTGGTCTGATCTGGTCTGGTGCTTCTACTATGTATTTAGAGATTCTTGATAACCTACAAAGAAAAATCTGCAATGTGATTGGTTCTGACCTGACATTTGGTTTTAGTCACTTTCCTACTATCGTATTGTAGCTACGCTGTGCCTTTTTTACCTGTAGCAATCAAATATTTAGTGCATTAGAACCACTTTCAGTGATAGAATATTGAAACTACTTCCAGAAATAGAATCATGAAATCAATTCCAGTCATAGAATGCTGGAACAATATCCAATCATAGAATTTTAGAACCACTCCAAGTCATAAAATCCTGGAACTTATTTGAGGCATTCAAATTTGGAACAGCTTTCAGTCAAAGAATCTTGGAATTACTTCCAATCACAGAATGTTGAAACCACTTCCAGTTGTATAATGTTGGAACTACTTCAAGTCATAGAATCTTGAATACATTTCCAGCTATAGAATTTTGGAACAACTTCCAGTCTAAGAATGTTGGAACCAGTTCTAGTCATAAAATGTTAAATCTATTTCCAGTTTTAGAATTTTTTCAAGTTTAGATTTTCTTTTAGCTTTACACTTTGATTATATCATTGGTTTGTGAATTTGGTGATAGCAATTGTGAGTTCAGTCCCTGAACTGTGTAGTGCAGACTTAGACTCATTGGAAAGTGGGTAAGCAATAATTAAGAATAAGAACAAAATATCCCAAGACAGTGTCAGCTGAACGAGAACAATCTACCCTCATTGATTAAACAAAGGGGTCATTTTAAAATTTCACAAAGGATACCCAGATCAGCAAACACCTGCTAAAGGATGGGAGGTACAATTCTCAAAAACATTATAATAACAACAAAGATGAGGACAGTAGCCTGGATGTAAACCATGTTGTACACTTCAGGACTGACTGAAATATTCAGAACTGTACCAAAACATTTTTTTACTAATTGTTCACCCAATGCAAGGCTGAAGAGCCACACAAGGTAGAGGATTACTGAATAATGTATGAACATAAGAGGAGAAGGTAAAAAGGGCAGATTATGAGGCTATGTAAGAAAGATAACATTTGACCCTCAACTTAAACAGTTTAAGATTCTAGCATCAGGGAAGCATCCACTTGGGAGTTTGTTCTATAAAGTAACAGTTCTTGGAAAAATGTTGTTTGAAGGGAACTTCCTTCTTAATAATGGAATAAAAAAAGAATGAGGGCGATTTGTCCCAGTCTCATTCATCGTATCTTACAGCATTAATAAACTTGTTGTCTCAAAATGGTTTTCATTTTTGAGACAATTTAATGACCCCCACAGATATAGAAGAAAGTTATATGCTGTATTAGATGGTTATCTGGAATTTTGATACTAATAACAATTTGAAATTATTGACATTTTTCTTCTTTTGATAAATTCCTAAGATATTTTATTTTATCATTTTTTGGTATGTCAAGTGAATGAGGGAAGACTTAAAAACTTCCTGGTTTAGCTCTTGAAGAAGCAGCAGGAATCAGAAATTGCAAGAGTTTGGAGAGTTGGAGAAAGATTAACAGGAATGCCCTGCTGATAGCTGTTGGAGCACCTTGATGTTGTTAGCTTAATTAAAGGTAAAACTGAAAAAGTTTTGTATTAATGGGACTTGTTAGTTATCTGTATAAGAGTCCACAACCCCGACCTCAACTATGTAAGCAGAAAATAAAGTTAAGCATACATACACACACGCATACACACACACATATATATATATATATATATATAAGCAGCCAACAAATTGTCAATACTCAGCAGGGTGTTCTGCTCTACATCCTGTGGCTTCTAACAAAAGCAGGATGATGCCAAGAGTGGCAAGTAATCTCCCTGGGAGCCAGCTGAAGGAAGTAAAGATTGCTGCTGGAGGTAGTGGAGAAGTACTGTGTGGTTGCAAATGAGGAACAGGTAATAATTTCTCAAACTAGCAATAGAAATAAAAATGGAAGCAAAAATGTAGGTTGAACAGAGTTACGTCCCTTATTCATTTGTTTATCTCTGCCTTGTGGTCTTTATTTTTGAACAATTGATTAGCTTTAATTTTTGTTATCTTTCAACTCAAGAGAAAACAAATAAAAAGTAGCGAAAAGGTTCTCACATGCGTCAAGTGTGTGTGTGTGTGTGTGTGTGTGTGTGTGTGTGTGTGTGTGCTTTAAAAAGCGCTGTGATATGAAAATTTGTGGAGAGATAATGAAAAACTGCTTTTTAAACATGAAACAATTTAAAACCTTATCCGTATTATTTGTATTCAAACTAACGTCCTCACCTTCCTTGTTATTGTCAAAATATTTTTACCTTTGTTTCTGCCAACCATCTCAACATCTGTTTAGCATGGTAACCTTTAGAAAATTTTTATTTGACCCCTTTATTATCTAGAGAGGTAGATTTTCTCATTGTACTGTTTATGCGTGCAGGGATGGTTACAAGCAGGTATGTATATTTTAATTCAATGGCAGTCATAAAAACATCCCTAAAAAATTAAAAAGAAAGCATCCAATAATAATTTTATTATCAAAAAATACAATAAAATTTTATAACAGTAGATAGACTAAACTATTGCCGGGTTCACACTCCACCCACATCTATTGAACAGGTGAAGAGGCTCATCCCTTGTTCCCTGCTTAGGATGTGGTTTCCAGTTTTCTCTTTTCCAATCTTTTCACTCTTTTTCATTTTTTTTTCAATTGGAGTAGATAGACTAAACTATCGCCCGGTTCACACTCCACCCATGTCTATTGAACAAGTGAAGAGGCTCATCCCTTGTTCCCTGCTTAGGATGTGGTTTCCAGTTTTCTCTTTTCCAATCTTTTCACTCTTTTTCATTTTTTTTTCAATTGGAGTAGATAGACTAAACTATCGCCCGGTTCACACTCCACCCACATCTATTGAACAGGTGAAGAGGCTCATCCCTTGTTTCCTGTTTAGGATGTGGTTTCCAGTTTTCTCTTCTCCAATCTTGTCACTCTTACGTAGCCCCCTGCACATCAGTGGCATTACCACCTTGCTCGAAGTGATATGATTAAAAAAAAAACAAAAAAACTAACTGATTTTTTAGAGTTTAAAAAATTAACTACTTTTTTCTGTTTTCAAATTTGACTGTATTGCTCATCCCAGATTGTATATTAAAGAGTATATAATAAAAAGAAAAGGCACATTTAAATTTCGTTTGACCTTTGTAGATAATGTCGCATTTAAGTGACTTCAAAATGGTTCCAGCAGGCTAAGAATCACTGGAATTTTTTAGATACACAATTCTACTAACACACAATTCTTGATAAGGACTGCTGTTAACAGTCAATAATACTCAGATGCAATAAATGATTTTTTGGAAGTTAATTCTGACATAAAACGACTTGGTTAGAGGTTAGAAAAACTAAATAAAAAAATTAATAGACACACCTTACTGCTTAATATAACTTGTTTAAAAGAATATATATGTGTGCATGTGTGCATGTGTGTGTGTGTGTGTGTGTATGTAAAGAAGTTTGTCACTCAGTGTTAAACCTGCTTCAAAGTTTTGTGAAAGCATTGTTGTGATGTCTTCATTCTTCAGGGCTTTTTCATCTGTCTATGTGTGTGTATATATACATATATATATATGTACAAGATAGATTTCGACAAGAAAATGACACAGTTACCCAAACTTCCAAGCAGTAGATTTGATTTGATGTAGTCATTGATTTGATATAGTCATACCACTTGAGGTTGGCTGAGAGGGTGAGGCCAAGGAAGCACTGTGTGTTGTTTTCTGGGAGACTAGTGTGATCCTCACAGATGAAAGGTAGGAAAGTTTCTCTATGGTGGTTAAAAGAGAGCAGTTTTGTTTTGAATGTATTAAAATTTATAAACTATTTCTTACCCTACTCCATTACAGAGTAGAGGTCCTCCTCCAAGAGCAGCAGAAAGGTTTACATTGTCATCCCTGGAAGATTTCTTATTGAGACTACAGTAAATAGTGGTATCATCTGCATAGATGCCTACTTGGGAACTGATTACTTCAGGAAAATCATTGATGAAGATCAGGAAAAGCATAAAACTTAGGATAGAGCATTAAAGGACACCAATGTTCAGATGATATAATCTGGAAGCAAGTCCATTCAATAAGACATGTATGCGTGTGTGTGTGTGTGTGTGTGTGTAGAATGTCATCAACACAAAGAAGGAATTTTGCAGCTCAAACAACTTTTTAGAAATTAATTTATCCATTAATATGAGAAAAACATTAACATTTTCAAACATTATCAACTAAAACATCTTTTTCATGACATTATCTTTGATAAATATTGTATCTGTTTTGGTTCTGAATAAACTCACTGTCCATAAAAATAAATTTCCTTGCTTTCAATCATATATTTCACTTGTTCTTCAATTGTATCTTTGAAACTTAAAAGCTATAATCAGCAAAATAAATTTTAGATTTTGGGTATTGAGTTTTCATTTGTACCGATTTCATCCAAACTTGTAAATCCAAAAGAGTTAAAAATTTCAGATTCCATTAGCTTGAGTGAATTCTTTGTTATTCTGATGACATTTCAAAGTGGAAAGCTTCTGTTGGTTGTTATGGAAAGAAAAAACAAGTATATTTGGACAGGAAATAGAATTTTAGCCGGAATGGCTTGTAAGTATTCAGTCTTAAATGAAGTAAATTTCCGAAATTTCAGGTAGATTAATGTAATGAGAATCATGATGATTTCATGTACATACAAAAAAAAACATGCATGCACACACACACACACACATATAAATACATATGTAAATATATGGTTTTAGATATGAATATATACATATATATTTTAATTTTCTATATGATTTATTAGAAAAGAGTGTACAGTATTAGTGATAGAGTGTTTAAAATTCTCTCTTTCTTTATCTTTAAATATAAATACATACAAGTTGAATATATGGATTGAAACCCGACAAGATGAATAGAATAAGTAAAAAACAAGTAGGAAAAAGTGTCTTCAGTCTAACATGAATAAGCTTCTTCAAAGATTTGTTAAGATGAATGATTTAAAAATGTTTAAATTTTTTTAAAAATCCAAAAAGACTTTATTGATTGAGGTTTGATTTCATTGGTCAGATACATGCCACGTGTAATAAAGCAATAGATGACTATTTTTAAATGTAAGAAAAACTTACGCCTGTTTATATGTGTGTGGGTCATGTGTAATAAAAGCAATAGATGCTTATTTTAAATGTAAGTGCAAAAATAATGCAGATGTCGAGTGTATTTAAATTATATACAAATTAAGTGTGATTATATGTTGGTAATGTTAGTTTGTGTGTGAATGAGAAAATTTCCATTTAAGGTTGTAGTGAAATATATATATATGACAGAATGAGGAAAAAAAGAACAAATAGGGAACATATCTCAATCTAACATGTTTCACTTTTATTGAAGCTTCTGTAGAGATTGAAGTAAAAATGAAAATTTTACCCAGAAACAGGATACGGGTATGGTGTGATTTAGTGTTGAATCTTATTGGTCAGATAAATGTCACATGTATCAAAGCAATAATAGCTTTTTTTCTCACACTTCCCATTTGTGGAACTTCTTTCCATTTGCTTGCTTCCATTCCTTGATAGCTACAATCTTTGAAAGTTTAAATGCAACATCAATTGCCATCCACTATCTCCTTGATGCCCATCCTTCTCTTATTCTTTCTTCAATATCCCAAGTATCTTGCTTATTTTTTACTGTAACCCCCTGTGCACCAGTGGTGATCCTGCTTTGCTTGGAGTAAAATGATTATAAAAAGAATAGATAACTTTTAAATGTGTGTGCATGGTATTTTTTGGATGGTAAAGTGTATAATAGTTTGTTTTGTTTTTTAATCATATCACTCCGAGCAAGGCGGTAATGCCACTGATGTGCTGGAGGCTACGTAGGAGTGAAGAGATTGGAAAAGTGAAAACCGGAAACCGCATCCTAAACAGGGAACAAGGGATGAGCCTCTTCACCTGTTCAATAGACGAGGGTGGAGTGTGGGGGTTGCAGTTTTGGAAGTTAGGTGGTCAGATGTAAGGAGTGATGTGGTCACAGAAATTGTCTGACAAATATTTCCTGCTTGTTTATATCTATGTTACGTGCATGGTGATTATGAAAGTACAACAGCTCAGAAAACTCCCTCTGATCATTCTGATAATGAAAGCACATGCAAATTTGTTGATGAGGGCTTCAGACTCAACACAGAGGCCTACATGAAATGACTTGAGAAGTTAGTTCTGCCCTGTGTCAAAAGGGTGGATGGTGCAAGATCCTATGTCTGGCAACAGGACTCTGTCACACAAGCAGGAAAGTCCAGTCATATTTGTCAAACAATTTCTGTGACCACATCACTCCTTACATCTGACCACCTAACTTCCAAAACTGCAACCCCCTTGATTATTATGTCTGGTGAGTAGTTAAGTGAGAGAATAACAAAACAACTTAAACAAGGAGGCTGTACAGAAGAGTAACAGGAGATTACGAAGTTGTTTGGAGGCCATGGTTGAAGCCAATGATAAATTTAATAAATAATTTTACTTTTTAGTATTTCATGGTGTTTTTGTGTAATTTTGAGAAATATATCTGTTACAGTGTGATGTCAGTGTTATTTTCATTTTTGCACGATTTAGATGGCAATTCATCTATCACACTCTGGATACATATATCTACACAAATATAAGCACATATATATACAGGGTGTATTAAAAATATTTATACAAATTTTGAAGGCAGGTTCCAGACACCAGAACAAGGTAAAATGTTCATAAGAATATGTCCAAAAAGCTATCATTGTATAAATTTGTTATTCCATCCCTTCCAAATGTTTCATCAAGACCGAAGAGACAAACAAAAGATTGGTAGTTTGTGCAATAAACCATTGGCAAAAGTTCTCCTGTGGTGAGTGATCATAGGTCAAAAGACTCTGCACACATTGCAAATCATACGAATGCAGGAGCTGCTCTTGAATTACACTCTATGCAGCACTATAAGACACACAGCATGCTAGGACCACTTGACATGTATTGACACCTGAATTGTCTCCAACAACCTGTAGAATGTGTTCATGGTCAGTCATACAAGCAGATCTCAGTCTTTCTTGACCTGTAGTTTGTAGTGTCACTGATCCAATCTGAGCATTGTGGCAACAACCAGCAGCAAAGGTTGGATGACTTGGTTGCCTTCAGTCTGGAAATGCGACCTGATACAGCCATGCAGCCTCATGTCCATTACCATTTACATGGTTGTATGTAAAAATCATATTTGCCTGCTCACGTAATGAATATTGTTAAATGGAACAATTTTCACTACTATACATGTTGGACATTATAGACAGACTTGTCACAAATGTACAGAAATGAGAAATGTAAACATAATCTACATATCAACACAGCACCATCTAGCGTAACCATCTTTTAAACTTAATAATTCAAGAATGAATGATTTGTGGACATATGCTTATAGAGATTTTGTACTTGTTTTGGTGTAAGGATGCAGGCCCCAAAGTCTGTAAAAAATATTTTTGATGCACCCTGTATAAATGCACGCAAAGAGAATGTTATCTATCTATCTATCTATCTATCTATCTATCTATCTATCTATCTCATCCTTTTCACATCTATCTATCTATCTATCTATCTATCTATCTATCTATCTCATCCTTTTCACATCTATCTATCTATCTATCTATCTATCTATCTATCTATCTATCTATCTATCTCATCCTGTTCACATCTATCTATCTATCTATCTATCTATCTATCTATCTATTGTAAATTATATTTTAGAACATGTACACAATTATTCTATATATATCCGCTACGAAGGTACGCTTGTTTCGACATTGAAACTTCAAACCTCGAACAAAACTAAATGAATATGAAGAAAAAGGATTTCCTGTACTTTACACACCGCCTGATGAGACATTGAAGTTTCAATGTCAAAACGAGCGTACCTTCATAGCAGATATATATAGAATAATTATGTACATGTTCTAAAATATAATTTATAATAAATATTCACAGCTCTATATATTATATATCGAGCATTGTTTTAAATTCATGTTTTGGACGTTGCAAGAATTCTTCGTTCTGTATTCACTCGGATATATATATATATATATATTAACATGCCCTGTAGACATAGAAGAATCCAAAGGAGTATCCTTTACATATAATGGTAGGATAACTCTCTACGAGAGCTCTAAACATATATGCATATAAATACATATAGAGCAAATATAAGAAAAATTAAGACAGACGCGTTATTTCATGGTAATTCGGAAGTATAGGCCTATTTCAGGCGAGCCATCGTCAGCTTCCGTCTTTATTCAATGAAGGATCCTTCATTGAATAAAGACGGAAGCTGACGATGGCTCGCCTGAAATAGGCCTATACTTCCGAATTACCATGAAATAACGCGTCTGTCTTAATTTTTCTTATATATATATATATATATATATTTATCTGTAAATTCAGATAAAATTTAGAGGGGAATTAGCCATTTTTAACCCTATTTAAATAAATAATGAGGAAAAATTATAATGCCGGAGTTTTCGGTCTAGTCAATGTAAAGGAAGGGGTTGAAGAATATTGGCTCTTATAGGGTTAATCTAGTGGAATCTTAGCAGTAATTTTTTCTATGGTAGTAGGAGGTAGGTAGCTTGACCATTGGGTTAGTCATGGTAGGTAGGCGGAAAGGTAACTGCTTGGCCAAATTTAATAAAAGACCTTCTTGTGACTAAATGGAAGAATAAGATAATTATTGCAATTTATATTTATTTCTACGACAACACATACTAATGATCTCTCTACATTTATTCAGAATTAGATTCTGATATTGAAATTTTAAGATTTTGATTTTTTCTGTTAAACATAGATTACATCTGTCTCTTAAGCTATTAGGGGTCCTGGCCTTGCCTAACAGCTTCCACTTTATCTGTGGATTTAGGTTATTTTCTTTTAATTCCCAATATTTTCAGAAAAGGGCTGTTTGATATCTTACATGAGTCTTAAATTTAAACATTTTTAAATCATTCATCTTAACAAATCTTTGAAGAAGCTTATTCATGTTAAACTGAAGACACTTTTCCTACCTATTCTTTACTTATTCTATTTATCTTGTCAGATTTCGATCCATATATTCAACTTATATGTATTTATATTTAAAGATAAAGAAAGAGAATTTTAAACACTCTATCACTAATACTGTGCACTCTTTTCTAATAAATCATATAGCATTTAAAATATATATATATATCTTAGGGTTAGTGAAAGACTGCCTGTATATATAAAGTTGTTGCTTCCAAATTCCCACCAAAATTTTGATATAAACATTATATTTCTTATTATTTTCCTTAGGAAAGAGAGTGGCTTGATATATCACATCTGCAGATCTACATTTATCCTCAGCCGGACAGTTATCTCTAGATCTACAATTACAGTGAGGTATAATCCTATTTTCTATAAGTGGACATTAATATCAATGACCAGCACTCACAGTCTGCTTCATGCTCAGACACAATCTTCAGATTTTCATCATCATCATCATCAATAATAATAAAATGATGATGATGGCTTGAAGATTGTATTTAAGCATGAAGCAGACTGTCACTGTTAGGGGAACTTCAATGTCAAACATTCATTCTATCTTTTATATTTAACCCATAAATATAGCATACCTTAAAAATAATTTTTTAACATATTTGGTCGGGTTTCAATCCATGGTAAAAGACAATTGGCTGTCTAACCGTGCTGATGAGCTGTGATACAGCAAAATGGATCTGTCTGCGGATGACTATATATATATATATATATATATATATATATTTCTTGTATATGTATAAACACATACATATATATATGTATCTGTACAGATATATATTTATAAATTGGTATGTGCGTATATGCACATGCTGATCATCCCTACTATTTTTAAATAAAGAAAGATCCTTTTGCGTCCATCTCTTCCTTACATTAAAATTTGTTCAGAAAAATATTACGCAAAATTTTGTTTTAAACCTTTTGTCTACTCCTAAATATTTATCAACTGATGTGCATGCAATAATACATTATAAAAATATATATATATATATATATTATACTCAATAAAAACAATGATAGCTGTGTTCAGAGTTTTATGTTGTGTTTATCTTAATGCGATTTCTAAAAGGTTGTCTTCATGTACAATAAAGCAGAGAACTTCTATTAGAATGGAATTTAATAAAGTTTCCTCCAGCTTTTCAATATTCAATCTAAATGGTAGGCTTAAATAATAACTTTTAAGATGATAGTCAGACACGAAGAATGTCGTATTTTCTTACTTACTTTCACTTATAATTTATAGTTTCCATACTTTCATGCATTTTGACCTGTTTCTTCTTAGTCTATTTGTACATATAAATTTATCTACTTAATAATATGAAATGTTGTTGGACGGTAGAAAAGGAGATTTTTTTTTTATGTTCTCCAGTTTTAATTCTGATTACATGCTATTAGGATGGTAATATTAAAGCAAGAAAAACAAAGGATAATCAGACGAAGTAATAATAATGATGATAAAGAGACAAAGAAAGTAATAATCTGTCTGTGGTGGTAGGAAGAAAAATGATAGTGAAGATGAAGATGAAGAAGAAATGAATGATTTGATGATAGTAACAACAACAGAAAGAAGAAGATGAAGAAAAAAGAAAAAAGAAAATAAAAAGTGGTGAAAAATAATAAAAAGAAGAAATGAATTTTCTGATGATGATAACAACAACAGAAAGAAGATGAAGAAAATGATGAAAAAAGAAAAAAGGAAAGAAAAAGGTTGTGAAGAAGAAGAAATAAATGATCTGATGATGGTAAGAACAACAGAAAGAAGATGACGAAGAAAAAATAATGAAAAAAGAAAAAAGGAAAGAAAAAGGTTGTGAAGAAGAAGAAGAAGACAAAGAAGAAGAAAAAGAAGAAGAAGAAATGAATGATCTGATAGCAGGCGAAAGTAAAATGACAGCTAACAACAGAAACAATACTAGTGATATTAATCAAAATAAAATGAAGAAGGAAACAAAGAAGATGAAGGAGGAGTGAATGATGATTATAAAAAGAAAAATGACAGATAACAGCAACAAAATACAACCATATTATAATAATAATAAGATTAAGAAGATGACAAAAGAAGGGAATGATTGTTGATAATGAGAAAAATGAAATATAACAACAACAATAATAATAATAATGAAAAGAAGAAGAAGAAGAAGAAATGAAGGATCTGATAGTGGTAGAAAGAAAAATGTCAAATAACAAAAACAACAACAATAATAATAATAATAAATGACATAACAACAAAAACAATAATAATAATAATGAGAAGAAGAAGATAAAAATGAAAAAGAAGAAAGAAAATGAGAATGCTACATTATGAAAAGAAGAAATCTTTCCATATTAATGATGATGGTTTTCTACAACTATATTATTTTCTTCAATTTTAAATTTTACATAAAATATTAATCCATTTCTTTTACTTCTTGCTCTATAATCAAAATCATTAAATGTCAATTAAAGGGCTCATTTTTCTGAACATAGTCATTTATATATATATATATATATTCATGAATATATACATATATACAGATATAATATCTGTGCTTACATGTGTGTGTGTGTGTGTGTGTGTGATAAAAGAGAGTCACTGTTAATTTTCCCATCATATAGACTTTAATAAATAATGAAAGAACAGATCAGAGTATTCCCTAATCTGGCAGAAGCTTGCTGTCTCATGATCTTGAAAACCCAGTGAATGTATTTGTCTCTTTTGTAAGAAGAGGTCAATAACTGAAAGAATTTTTCTTGCTCAATGATATTAAACTGATTTTGACAATTAACCAGTTTATTGAACTTTTGAACTCATTGACTCAATGTTCTCTCAGCGTAACAAAGTGTTTTATTGGAGGAACTGAAATTTTCCAATGCAAGGCAGATACCATACTAGTCTGGTACAAGGCTGAATTAAAAAATAATGTGTTAAACAATCCAGTTCTCTTTCTATAAACAAGGTAAAAAATAGTGTAGTGCTTTTCTAAACGTAGAGATGTGGCACAAAGCCAAAAGTATAGGGCACCTAATGAGGACTGAACTCATTTCTTCTATGTCTCATGTCCTTTCAGGACGTAGATGACCATGGCCTTCCATGTCTCCCTATTCCTGGTGGTTCTTAGCACACTTTTTTCTGTTAACCCACCCAAACCCTGCTCTGCCATCCACCTGCTCAGGCCCATCAAGTATGTTACATGCTGCTTTTCCCTGTCTCTCTTTCTCCCTATCTGACCAGTTATGATCAGATTCTTATTGCTCAAGCTCACCAGGTAAGTTATGCATTGCTTTTTCTTGGCCCTCTTATCTTCAATCTGTCCTGTGATTATCAATGTTTTTGCAAACGCTCTTTACTCATTATGTACCATAGAAATTTTAATTGTCTTTTTCTGATTCCAAGAATTGTTTTCTTGTTTCCATTTTATTTAAAACTTTGCCATTCCTCAAATGTTCAGTACATGATATTTTCAGAATCCTTCTGTAGAACCATATTTTTCTTGCCTTGAGTTTCTTCTTCATCTCTGTAGTGGAAATTGTCCATCATTCACTGCCATATAGAACTGATATTACATAATAGCTAAGTACTCTTTTCTTTGTTGCCAATTAACTTTTCCTATTTCTTTATACTTTTCTTAGCTTTTGGAAGGCATTTTTGCTATTTAAATACACCTTCAAATTTCAGTGCCACTTTCCTGTCCTCTGCTTAAAAAGACTTCACTTTCTTTGTTATATACTGTGGCTGCTACTGCTGGAAACAACAATCGTCTTGACCAACAAACGATAAATGCAAACAAGAATATATAAAACTATAAACTTATATTTTCATTCGTTGTCAGTGATGGTTATGTGGAGTAGTAGTCAGAGGAAATCCCGCATATTCAAGGGAGCTGACCAGCAGAAGTTTTCTTCTCTTCTTTCTTCTCTGTGCACTCTAAGACGTGTTGTTGTTATGCCTTTCACCGAAAAACCCTCAATCTTATATAAGCTGAAATTTCCTTGAATTTTGTTTAATTGCATCATCTATGGCTAGGAGCATCTATGAATCATTTTTGCTGATTACTGCCTTTGATGTAATCACACATTTGTTTGTCACTGTTTACATTCCTGCCTTTGAGGTAAATCATATTTCTGTGGGTCACAGAACTATATTACATTTTTACAACCTTCTGTAGAAAGTTCCTGTAGTTTCCTTTCTGTGTCTGCTATCAACATTGTGTCATCTTATGTTGTTACTTGTTCTATTTAGGTATCTCTCATTTTTTTAATTTGTATGTTGGGCTCTTCTTTTTTGCTGACAACCATACATTCTGTCTTCTTTAAACTGATATCTAGTCTTTTTTCTCACTTTCCTTTACTACCTTCTGTAGGAGTTCCTGTAGTTTCCTTTCTCTGTCTGCCATCAACACTATGTCATCTGTATATCTAATTTTGTTAAGATTGTAGATTCCAGTAATGAATCCTGGTAGGACTTCTAATGACACCATACAAGGCTAGTAAAAAAGGGAAGTATTCTGAGAAGCATTAGAGTCTTGTTTATTTTTGATAAAAGAAAGTAAGTAAAAAATATGTTCAGAAAATGTGATGCAGTGATTTCAAGACTAGGAATAGTGAAAGATGCCTTCCAGAAACTAAACAAATATTAAGAAATAGGAAAATTTAATTAAAAACAAAGAAAAGACTGCTGAACTGCTATGTAATATGTAATCTTTCTTTATATCTGTGAATGTTGGACAATTTCATCACACTCGCAGAAACAGATGTGGTTCAACCCAAGAATTTTGAGAATACCATAGACAGAACATTTAAGCAATGAAGAATTTTTTTCAAAGAATAAGAAGTAAAATCACATTTATACACAGAATTAGAAAATGACAGTTCAAATTTTTGCAGATATAATGTAGAAAAAGGGCTTGAAGAATATGACACTCACAAGACATTGAAGGTAAGAAGTTTGGGAAGAGTAATGAATAATTTACTAAACAAGCTGGTGTGAATGAATGGGAGAACAAGAACAATGAGAAATGGTAAAGAGTAAAAATTTACTTAGAGCATCAAAGGACAAGAAGTTGCAGAGAACCATGAACACCCAGGTCCTGAAGGGACATGTCACATAAAAGAAACAGTCGCATATTTATGACAGAACAGGGAAAAAGAGAGGTGGTAAAGAGTCAAAAGTTGTTTAAACTAGTAAAAGTCAGGAAGTTGTGGAGAGCCACAACTGCCCACATTCTGAAGAGACAATAAAAAAGTATAGGTGTAACTTTATCTACCAGGTTTTACTATTTTGCAGTGCTCTCTCAAATGTAGCTAAATCCTGGAATAAATATGACTATGTAACCAAACTTGTCTAGAGGATAAAGGGGTTTGTGTAGGGTCAACACCCCTGCCTGCAAAAAAGACATGTTACAGAAACTTCGACGACCCTCTCATCAAGAGTGAGGGGTCGTCAATGGCCTATGCTTCACTGTGCGTGATGGAGGTAGAGATAAATAGCAAGGTAATCATTAAAAGTTTCGCTGGGCTGGAACAAATGTTTGTCATGATTTTTTAAGTGAATTTTAAATACAATATCACAATATATTCACAATGGATTTATATATATCTCCTGTCATCTTTGAAACAGCTTCATAATTCCATCTTAGTATCTGTATATTTTTTATTCAATTTCACCCTAAGTAGGGCAGTAAAGCCTCTAAGACACAAGGGGGTCACTGCGTATGGAAGAATTAGAAATAAAAGTATTAATAATGAGCAACAAGAGAAAAGAGTAATCAGAAGGACAGTAGATAACAAATAACACGGCATTTAAATTTTTACAGATTATTAAGGTTGGTTGGAAAACATGGAATCAGAAAGATTTCCGCAAGTGAAAAGTGTGAAAAAAGATACTGTTATCATAGAACTTATGGCTCTAGCAAGCTCAACTGTAAATTGATGAGATCTCGACACCAGTATAATCAGTCAGTGAAGTGCCATACATGATACACGCTTGGGCCATCATGTCACTTTTGATCCATGACTGACTAGGATAAAAATTTTCCCGCAGTAAGTTGCTATTTCTTTCTAGAGTAGACTGGTTGGCAACCAAGGCTATAGACCCCAATTTGTCCTTCTATTTAACCCATAGTTGGAGGGAGAAGAGATGGATATCTTTCTCAGGGTATTTCACAGAAGTAAATGTAACCAATTCAACTGAAATTTGAACTTCACTCCCTGATTTTTCATCCTGAGGTGACATCCATTTCACCACAACACATCCTAGATTTAGTACCAGTGATGTACTGCACTTAAATTCAAAACGTATAGCAAAGATACAATTTTAACCTCTTCAAATCAAGTGTCATTTTCTATTTATCTGCTTGGCCTTCATAATCTTTACTTCCTTCTAGCTGCACTTACATTCACTAATCTTCTACCCTGAGTGACTCTTGGGACTTTTATTGGGTGTAACTTAGGATAAAACTTGCAGCCAACAATCAAAAAATTGCATCATTTTACTTTTTAATCAGTCAGAAAATTACACAGCACCACCCTCATGTCTCTCTACTATTAAGACATGGTGATGATTGATGTCAGTCAAACCAACCTAAGGAAAGTTTTAGTTCATGCCTTATCTCAAATCTAGTCATATTAATGCTAAGCACATCTTGATCCTCCATGTTTAATTAATTACAAAACATTGTGTAATTTTTCCTTTGTTTAAGAATCAGTGCCTATCAAAGATTTCAACCCTGCTGGCTTTGCAAAATGCCATAACTGAAAACGGGTGTGGGGACAAGGAGCATGGGGTAGGATAATAAGGATATACAATCTTTAATTAGATTCAAGGTAAATTCTTTGTTTAATTTGCACCTGTTTACTTTCAAAGTTCAGTTTCAACTGCTGACACAACGTGAGCAGAAAAAAAAGTTGTGCACTGAAATTTCAAGGCAGGTTCCTTGGGATAATGGTTGTTCCACGATCTCTGCTGTATGGCAAGCCTCCTGCTGGAAACAAAATTGAAAATACCTCCAAGAAAAGAAAGAAAGAAAAAAAATGACATCTCGTAAAACAATAAGAAACAAAAAAAAAGATTAAATATTACTTATGAACATTCCTCGAATAAAATTTTCCCTCCTGCTTCCACTATAAAATGTCTTAACTAATATCTTTCTTCCAAAAGAAGGAGAGATAAGGAAGAGATGGTGAGGCTAATGCTTTGAGTAAACAAGAAAGAGGAAGATGGGAAATGGATAATGAATATGGTATGATGAGCAGAAGCAACGAATAAAATGATGATGTCACGAGTGACTTCTCTTGCAATAACAATAACAAATAATAAGAAAACTTGAGTAACTAAGAATAAAAATATAATAAATTTCATATTATAAATAATATTGATAAATAAATACATTTATCATAATAAATGCAATAATGATACAAATGCTAAAAATAATAATAATTCTTTAATGATAATTAGCTCATAGTTATATCACAGTGAAATGTTGGTTGTGCAGCATAGAGCCTGATCAGTACCTAGATGGGTGACCGATTGGAAATACCAAATGGTCTAAAATAGGATGTTCCGATGATGTGAGGGATAATGTGTTGGAAAGAGAAATCGGAGAGCCAAGTTCAAATTCCAGTAGAGTTTGTTATATTCTCTTACATGCTTTAGAAAAGGCATGAATCCACTTATTCTTCCACCTGCTATTAGTTAAATAACAAGACAGACTAGATTTCAGAGCCTTGGTTGGCAACTAGTCTACCACCAAAACTACTAGAAAGTAAACTACTGTGGGAAATTTTCCTGCCAAGTCAATTATGCATCTAAAATAGACATGATTGCCCAAACATGTATCACCTTAGGAAGGCACATAAAAAAAACACCTGAAGAAATTACCATTATTATTAGTAGTAGTAGTTGTAGAAGCAGTAGTAATATATTTCAATATATATTATATATTTCATGTTATTCTGACAATACTAAGAATAACAGATTAAAAAGAAAATTATTTGATTAAGTTATGCAATGTTGAGGTTGGTCAGTATTCAGATGTGTGACAGCTTGGAAATCCCAGATACTGTAAGATGTAATACAGGCCTAGCAAGCAGGCAAGGGATACAAAATTACTATTGATACTAACAGAAGACGAATGCATGAATTGGAAAAACTATATTGAATTCATTGTTATGGCAGCTACTAAGCAAGTGTGCTGGACAATTTTTCTCCCCAGAATCAATCTCATGAACATATTGTTAAAAATAACAGACAATGAATGTCTATTATGGTTAATCATGAACCGTTCTAAACATCGTATTTTGACTTTAATTTCTGGTGGAAATCTGTCACCTTTCTAATCATAGTTCAATTAAACAGTATTTCTTGGAAAAACATAGCCATGTATGCAATATTAGACAGTTTTTAGTTGATAACACATACACACAGTAAAAAGGACCTTCAGATATTGGAAGCCATCTACATTGAATCAAAGCAACTCACATTCGATAAAATCACATTTCAGTCTAGTCAGAACACATTAAATTGGATACAGACACATTTTTTTATTATCATTTCTATCTCTCATGTGCTATGACATCATAGAACTGCATTAGTAATTTACAACCTGTATCTGCTATTCGGTAACTGTTATCACTGCATAGCAATGTTTTGCATCAACACAAAAACATATCATCTTTGATAGTGGATGTCTTCATGTTAATGTCCCTGCAACCACTCTGAAGATGGCACATGTGAGCTGAAAGTGTAATAAAACAATATCCAAATGTCAGACAGTTTTTGTCTTTATTTCCACCAGAAATTAAAGCCAAAACATGATGCTTAGAACGGCTCATGATTAAGCATAATAGAGATTCAGTGTCTGTTATATTTAACAATATATATTTAGATAATTATTCTCTGCTTCAATACACTATATATATATATATATATATATATAACCCATGCTTAGAATATTGCTACTACATATGATCCAGTGCTCCTGCTATATATTTAGAAATTCTTCATAAAATCAAAAGATAAATTCACAATATTATTGATTCTGACCTGGCATTTCAGCTTCAAACAGTTTCCCACTCCTTTAATTTCATTGCAGTTGTTCAGATGAGTTCTTTGCTATGGTACTTAGACTTTATGAATTTAAGCACAGTATGTGGGTTGTCAGTACATGCTTCAGCAGTTAAGTAAGTGCCATACGTGATATATGCTTGGGCAATCATGTCTCGAAAGAGACATGACTGACTGGGCAGAAGATTATCCTGCAGTAGGTTGCCATTGCTTTCTGCGGTAGACTAGGCTATAGAACCCAATCTGTCCTGTTATTTAACCCATAACTGGAAGGAATAGATGGATTAATACCTTTACCAAGGGTATTTGCACGTAAGTGAATGCAATGAATTCGGATGGAATTCAAACTTGGCACCCCGATTTCTCATTCCGAGTCGATATCCAATGCTCCACAACGCACATCCTTCAGCAGTCAGTCAGTTGAGTGCCATACGTGATACACGCTTGGGCGATCATGTCTCGAAAGAGACATGACTGACTGGGCAGAAGATTATCCCGCAGTAGGTTGCCATTGCTTTCTGCGGTAGACTGGTTGCCGACCAAGGCTATAGAACCCAATCTGTCCTGTTATTTAACCCATAACTGGAAGGAATAGACGGATTAATACCTTTCCCAAGGGTATTTGCGCGTAAGTGAATACAATGGATTCAACTGGAATTTGAACTCGGCTCTCCGATTTCTCGTTGCGAGTCGATATCCACTGCGCTACAACGCACATCCTCCTTCAGCAGTACATATACTAAAACTGGAACAATACAGAGAAGATTAGCATGGCTCCTGTGCAAGGATGACATACAAATTTATGAAACGTTCTATATTTTCCCTCCAGCTAAGGGTTAAATAGCAGCACAGATTGATAGCCTTGGTCAGCAGCCAGTCTACCGCAGAAAGTATCTTCTCCCCACCAATTATTCAATTTTATAAAATTTTTGTACTGCTGATGTTTATATTAGTTATTCTGGGAACACCATGAAGAATTGAAAATATTTGTTTTTTTCTTAAACAGGATGCCAGTCACTGCATATCTGCTCTGAATTTTAAATTAAAAAAATGCAATAAAACTAAGAAAATTAAAAACCTTTTAATTGCTTTCATGAAAAAGATGTATTATGAGTAATATTGTTTGAAAAAAATTAAAGAAATAATTAATTTTTCAAGAATATTTTCCATTTTTTATGGTTTGGTTTGGTTTGGTGGTTTTGTTTTTTTTTTAATATCAACCTCGGCTGGTCATTTATTGCCAACTAAATTTTATTTATTTATTGCTGGTAATACCTTTTTCTTTCAACAATTTATTGTTGTTTTTACATAAGTTTTGTGGCTAGTAATACTTTTTCTTTTCAAGTATCAAGATTCATTGGGATTTGTTTTTAAGGGCAGAGTCCCCAAGTCCTACCCTATTATTTAACCCATAACTGGAGGGAAGGGATGGATTAATATCTTTCCCAAGGGTACCCGTGCTTAAGTGAATGCAGGGTATTCAACTGGAATTCGAACTCAGCTCATCGATTTCTCTTTCTGAGCCGATATCCACTGTACCACAACGCACATCCGTCACTAAATGCTTACAGCACCTGGTATTCCCAAGCGGTCACAAATCTAAGTACTGACCAGGCTCAACATTGCTTAACTTCAGTGATCGAGCGAGAACCAGTGTATTCAACGTGATATGGCCGTAAGCTATCATTTTTTTATGAATTAGAATAATTTATAAAGTTTTACATTTTTAAAATTCTATCTTAGAAAGTCCCCTGATTGGGAGGTTGTGAGGAGCATGGAACCACCTCTTAACTTAACTCACTGGTGCTCCCTATGTATGAATTTACTCCAGCTACAAGATTAGCAACTAGGTCCCACCCTTTTACTGTGAAACCAATAAAATGTGAACATAAATTCTACTCCAGCAGCTTCTTCTCTCGCACTTCCTATCTGTGGAATTCCCTTCCATTTACTTGCTTCCTTAACAGCTACAATCTCCAAGAATTTAAATGTAATGTCAATAGTCATCTCCTACCTCACTGACTTGCATCCTCTCTCTTATACGCCTTTCTCCGTCCATTCCACTCTCATCAGTAATCTTATCCTTCTCTTACCCACCCACTATAATTTGTCACTCTTTCTCATAACTTTCCTCCTATATAAACCCCTGCACAACAGTGGCAGTACAATGCCTTAGTTGGGGTGATATGATTATAAAAAAAATAGCAACCTGCTGCAGGAAAATCTTTCTGCCCAGTCAATCATATCCCTTTTGATGAAGCATGTATTATGTATGGTAGTTAACTGACTGACAGACGGATGTGATGGCATGGATATTGGCTTGGAATGAGAAATAAAAGAGCTGGTTTCAATTACTAGCTGAATTTATTGCATCCACATATGTATAAATATTCTTTAGAAAAGTATTAATCCATCTCTTTTCCCTCCAGCTATGGGTTAAATAGCAAGACAGATTAGGTTCTATAGCCTTTACTGGAAACCAGTCTAACACAGAAAGAAATGGAAACCTTCTGCAGGAAAATCTTCTGCCTAGTCAGTCATGGATTGAAAGAGACATGATCACCCAAGCATGTATTACATATGGTACTTAACTGACTAACTGACTAGAGTTACTAGTTATGAGTTCTCATACATTTACAGTTGGGATGGTTAGATATAACTGTAAATTTGATGCTAACAGTTTCTCTACTCGCACTTCTTGTTTGTGGAACTCTCTTCTGACTCAATGCTTTGCGGCTTTTTAGCCTTTTTCTTACATGTCGATGATGTTTTTATATTTGTATGATCAATGAGTATATTAAAAATAATCAAAGCATTATTAATAAAAAGGAAAAATCTAACACTTAATCATATCAACTGGGAACATGACCATAATGTACTCACCATATTTGAAATATAAAACATAACTATGACTCTACATGTATACACACAAACACCTTATACATTCAGTTAAAGTAAAATAAAATTCATCCTTGATAATGGCTAAACGTATGGCTGAAAGCATTTGGAGAAATAAAACTGTTGATAATTTTTATGCCAATTGTGTTCTGAAAAGAAAAAAATTTAAACTTAACCACAATATATTATCTGTCATTTTTAATGGAACTTGCATAAAAGAAAGATTGCTGCCTAAATACACAATTTTTAAATTATATAACCCAGCAGCCAACAAAGAAAGCATTCAGGAAAAATCTTGTTTTACAATATATATATAGTCATCTGCAGACAGATCTGTTTCACTGTATCACAGCTCATCAGTATGATTGCTTTTAACCCAGGATTGAAACCCGACCAAATTGGTGTCAGTCGGCGATTCTGCCTCTGGGCTATGGGCGTTCGGTAGAAGAAGGCAGACTTTTAAACAGTATACACATGCATAATTAGGAAGAGTAAAAATGTAAATCTAAAAAAATGTGCAGAAATAGAACAAAAGTAATGTTCAGTTGTAATAATATTCTGGAATCATAAAATTGGTGAAGAACCAGGAGAAGTCCAAGAAAACATCTACTTAGGACAGGTGATGAAATTAAAGAAAGTCTATTAAAGAAATGAAATAAAACAACATATTAAACATATTATAAGAGAGTGAGACACATTTAATGACAGTAAACACATAGCAATAAGCAACTTGCTGATATTCCTAAAACACAAAGTGCATAATGAATGTATATTGCTAGCTATGATATACAGGCAAGAAATGTGGAAATTAATAGAACGTCTTTAAAATATATATATATTTTAAAGACGTTTATTATTATCATTATGTTGTGGATTCTTGTTGAGAAATCATACAAAATAATAAATAACAAAAGCAGATATGGAGATAGAAAAAGTAAGTTATATTGAACTAAAATATACAAACTGGAACACAGGTTAGTCAATTCAGGAATACTAGGAATACTATTAGTAGAAATCAATATATACAGTCTGGTAGTGAAGAAGTATGTCCGGGTAATGAGGCTATATACAAAACAACACCAACTTAATATGCACCAACTTACTGACCAACTAAGTGGTTATCCAACTACTCAACTCTACAACTACTTTACAACTACTCCTCCTCCGTTCTCTGTATAGGCAGGATTATATGTACACATCAGGCGAGTCCATTCTTATGTGCAAAAATCCCCAACACATTAATTACCTGATGAGATATTGTTTTTTTAATATCAAAACAAAATGTACAATTTTGTAGTAGTTTTTCTTGAGAAAAGAAAAACTATCAATAGTGAATATTATATAGCATTAGTAGTACGTTTGAAGGAAGAAATCACAAAAAATTGGTCACAAATGAATAAGAAAAAGTGATCTTTCACCAAGACAACACACTGTGTCACATGTCGATCACAACGATGGTAAAACTACATGAATTGCAATTCAAATTGCTTCCACATCCACCCTATTATCCAGATCTGGCCCCCAGGGACTACTGGATGTTTGCAGACCTCAAAAGAATGCTCCAGAGAAAAAATTTGGCTCCAATAAAGAAGTGATATTGGAAACTGAGGCATATTTTGAGGTCATAGACAAATCATTCTATAAAAATGGTATCAAATTGTTAAAGAAACATTGGAATCAGTGTATCATTCGAGAAGGAGACTATGTTTAAAGTTGAATTTTGCCTGAAAGTTGTTGTTTTATTAGTTAGGCCTGGGACTTATTGAGTGATATGTTAGTTGTCAACCAAGGCTATAGAAACAATGTGTTGTCCTGCTATTCAAGTCATTTAATTGCCATACATAATACATATTTGGTCAATCATGTCTCTTTTAATCCATGACTGACTAGGCAGAAGATTTTCCCACAATAGGTTGCCATTTATTTCTGCAGTAGACTGGTTGCCAACCAAGTCTGTCCTGATATTCAAGTCAGTCAGTTAGGCGCTATACATGATACACACTTGAGCAAATATGTCTCTTTCTCTCCATAATTGACTAGGCAGAAGATTTCCCTGCAGTATGTTGCTATTTCTTTCTGTGGTCAACTGGTTGCCAAATAAGACTATAGAATCCAATTTGTCCTGCTATTCAACCCATAGCTGGAGGGAGAAGTGATGGATTAAAAACTTTCTCAAAAGTATTTGCACATAAGTGAAAGCAAAAAACTCAACTGGATTTAGAACTCAGTTCTCTGATTTTGCAATCTCCATTGCACCACAATGTACATCTCTGTGAATGATCATAAGCCTCTCTAAATGTTCAGTCGGTCAGTTAAGTGACATATATGAAACACTCTTTGGCCGATCATGTCTTGAAAGAGACATGACTGACTGGGCAAAAGATTATCCCTCAGTAGGTTGCCATCGCTTTCTGCGGCAGACTGGTTGCTAGCCAAGGCTATAGTACCCAATTCGTTCTATTATTTAATCCATAATTGGAGGGAATAGATGGATTGATACATTTCCCAAGGATATTTGTGCATAAGTGAATGCAAGGAATTCAACTGGAATTTCAACTAGGGTCTCCCCAATTTGTCGTTCTGAGCCGATGTCCACTGCACCACAACGCACATCCTCTCTAAATATCACTGGCATAGAAAACTTATAATACATCAATAAAGTTGAATGAGCAGAAAAGTGTTTTTAAAAATCACTAGTTGAAAGAGTGATGGCGATTATATAGTGTCAGGAAAATAATTAAAATGTAAAATATTTAAATAATAATACATACAACTGACATATGTAAAATAGATATTGTGTTAATTAAATATATATCTCTATGGAGACAACTATATATATGAAAAGACTATAGTAAAAAATAGATTAGAAATCTCAATCTAACATGTTTCACTTTTATTAAAGCTTCTCTTGATCAAAGTAAAAATGAAAAATTTACGAAGAGACACTATACTGGTATGTTGTGATTTGGGGTTGATTCTTATTGTTTCAATATGTGTCATATGTATTAAAACAATAAGAATCAAATCACAACATACCAGTATAGTGTCTCTTTGAAATATTTTTTTCATTTTTACCTTGATCTCTAAAGAAACTTTAATAAAAGTGAAACATGCTAGATTAAGATACATTTCTTATTTAGTTCTTTACTTTATTCTATCATCTTGTCGGATTCCGATCCATATATTCAGCTCATATATATGTTTATATAGGTAACATATCTTCATTCAAACATGTTTCATTTAATAATTTAGACATTTTGTGTCTACTTATTTTTATACTGATCCTTCCCATGTATTTTTTTACTAAGAGCAATGGAGGATATATTAGCACTTATAAAATATTTATATGACTTCTTCATCTTGTTTATAGTTAGAATGCATTTAATTACAGTATATTAGGTTGATATGTTTAGGGTTATATGACAAAGTTTCTTTTATTGCAGTTACAATAAGTTTGCCTTTGTAAGCTACCTCTGAAGATGATCTTACAAAAGCACTTAAATTAAAATTACTATGACACCTTCCTTGATTAATTTCATCTTAACATCAAGAAACTGATTAGACAACTGGAAAGGATCAGTATAAAAATAAACAGACACAATATGTTTATCTTATTCAATGAAATATAGATATATATAAATATATGTGTGTGTGTGTGTGTGTGTGTGTGTGTGTGTGTGTGTGTGTGTGTGTGTGCATAAATTATTTTTAGATAGAGTGTATATATGAAGAAAAAATTTTAAAAAAAGACAAGAGAAAAAACTATTTTTAGCTGATGTATTTCATTCTTTGAGGGACTTTATCAGGGTAAATCAATAAAAAGATAGTTCTCTGATATTACTCACATATTTTTGTCTTACCAACGGCACTTTGTATCCTCTATATATTTTGACTGACATTTAAGTCAACTGATGAATATTCGTGAATGTTATCAAATTCAAAAGCCTTGATGAACCAATGACATACTTATCCTTTTATATAAATGTGTGCAACAAAATTGATCCTTACATTTGCCTCGATAAAGAGTCACTCAAAGGATAAAACATCTCAGCTAAAAATAATTTTTCCTTTTTTCTTTTTATTCATGTGTGTGTGTGTGTGTGTGTGTGTGTGTGTGTGTGTGTGTGTGTGTGTTTGCATTCAGTACAATGGTTATCACTGTGGAAAGTGGGATCAGCAAACCAACTTTAATTTCTGGTATCCTGGGTATGATGCTAAACTACATCCGGCAGCATGGCCTCTGATTAGAAGTTTTTCAGGAGCATAGAACTACCTCTTAATCACTATTGTTCTCAGGTCCACCCTGACCTGATAGCACCTTTTAGGGTCCCATCTATGGGCAAATACCAGCAATACATTTTCATCGTAAAAAATTACCAGAAATACATTTTTCTAAAAAAACAAATTTCTAATGCTCCTAAGAAAATTAAATTTCAGCATTAAAAGGCCCATAAGGAGTTGATGTGTCACTAAATAAACAAAGAAACATTTCTGGCATAGCCTGTTTTGTTCATTTTTTTAACAAATATCTTTGAAAGTCTAACAATCAATATTTTCTTTCCCCAGCTATTGGTTAAATAGCAGGGTAAACTGGCTTTGATGCCAGTCAGTCTAGGAGAAAATACCTTTTATAAATTTTGTTTTTATACCATCTCTCCCAACCACTGCTCCAGCATACATTCATTCAAACTGGTCAGGTAGGTTATGCATTGCTTGCCTCTGTCTCACTTACCTTCACTATGTCCTGTATCAACTTTTCCAAGCCCTCTTTATTCATTATGTGCTCTAGAAATTTCAACTCTCTTTTTTATGTTAAATTTAAGTGTCTTTTTGTTGCCATTGTCTCTAGATCTTTGTTGTTGCTCACTTCTTTGAAGCATGGTATTCTCAGCCTCCTTCTGTTAGACTTCTCAGATCTGTTAAATGTTATAGCTCTTTCTGATAATAATAAAAGTTTCCTTCCTAATTTTTTGTTTAAGGTAGTATAGAAAGCTACCATCTTTATTAGACAATCATTTTCTCATATAATTACATGTGCCATCCATTTTAATGGTTGTTGCTGTTGAAAGTTTTTAAGAGAAGTGGCTTTTGTTATTTGGTAAAGTTTTTTGAGATTCCGTACCACTAGTCTATGAGATCTGATAAAGGATTGTCTTCTACAAGACTGAAAGGATTCAAATTCAAATTCATCAAATTATGTGAGCAATTTATTTTAATGGTTGTTTTTGTTGTTTTCAAGAGATGTGGTTTTTGTTATTTGGTAAAGTTCTTTGTGATTTCATAACACCATTCTATAAGATCTGATAAAGGATTGTCTTCTACAAGACCTAAAGGATTCATCCACTTGAAATCATTTTTAATCATTGATCTGAAAAATTTATTATCCACTTTACTTCTGGGTATAAATACAAGTTACAAAATAAAATTTCCATATTTATTTTGATAAAGTTCCTCAGAGGAAGAAAGATGCTAGTAATTTTTTTTTCTTTTGTCTTTTATTTATAACTGATAGTTTAGACATTTCCAAACAAGTTGGACACAATGAATGGCATACATATTTGACAAGGCTAACATAAGAACACAAGTTTTTGCTTGATATTTTTGTTTTATAGTATCTTGCTGTTTTGGAAAGAAACAGTCCCTGCTCTGCAAATTATCCTGTATCAATTTCTATATCTTCTGAATTATATTGTTTATAAGAGATCCATACACTGAGGTATAATA
>JBBBDQ010029751.1:0-102367 GCA_037127315.1 Ascarosepion bandense | reverse complement strand
GAGTGGATATAGTGAATACTGGAGGGTCCATCCAATGCAACTCTGGAGTCGGGAGTACTGAAAGCAACATCAACTAAATCACAAACCTTTTACTTTATATATATATATATATATATATATATATATGTGTGTGTGTGTGTGTACAAGAAAATTCCGAATTCTACATTCATTGAATAGCTATTTCAGCGAGAAAATTCTCGCTTCTTCACTGACGATAAAAACAAAAAATTTATTCATTCAAATATGGTACAAAAATTCATATACTGGAAGGAGCCTAAAAACATACCCATACACAGGAAGTTTAAAAAAAAAAAAAAAAATTATTTTTTAAAATTTCTCATCCAGACATAAAAAAACAGAGGTGCAGAGACAGAGATTCATGACTCGATATCGGAAGAAGACTTTTTTTTATATCTTATTTCTTCATTAACTTTCCCTGTCTACCCCGTCTGTCCTTTCTCCCCCGCCCCACACTTCTATTCCTGTGACATGGTTAAAGTTTTATTTTTGATTCTTTATTAGTCAGTCAGTTAAGTACCATACATGATACACGCTTGGGCGATCATGTCTCGAAAGAGACATGACTGACTGGGCAGAAGATTATCCCGCAGTAGGTTGCCGTTGCTTTCTGCGGTAGACTGGTTGCCGACCAAGGCTATAGAACCCAATCTGTCCTGCTATTTAACCCATAACTGGAAGGAAGAGACGGATTAATACCTTTCCCAAGGGTATTTGTGCGTAAGTGAATACAATGGATTCAGCTGGAATTCGAACTCGGCTCCCCGGCCTCTCGTTCTGGGCCGATATCGACTGTACCACAACGCACATCCTTTCTTTATTAGACATAATCTAAAAGTCTTCTTCCTATATAGACTCATGAATTTCTGTCTCTGCCCCTCTGGACAACAAAATTAAAAATTTTTTTTCTTACCAAATTTCCTGTATATGAATTTTTGTACTGTATTTGAAGGAACACATATTTGGCTCTGTAAATAAATAATACTATTTACATTGAGCCCTCCACCTGGATCATTTTTAATATTAATAAAATTAATATTAACTTAATATTAACAGGATTTGGTTTTTGGGATTTTACCTATATGCGCATCGTTTTTTGTGGGGGTGGGAGTTAATATTCAAAACTTTTTTATTAATATTCTTTCCTATATATATATATATCCGCCACGGTAGGGATGGACTTATATTTTCAATTCAATTCTCTTTATTGTTAATAGCTTAAATGTTCTATGTTTACTGTGTGTTATTATTTACTCTTTGATAATGGCTTATGTGAGCCGAAAGCTTAGACCTGATAAAAAATTCAACAAATACTGTGATTTTTTGTTGTCTTTTAACGACATCACCATCAAGTATATCAGACGGTATGAACGGATCCTACACAAAATTAATAGACAAAACTTGTCTATATTATTCAATGAAACCTGCATTAATGAAAAAATGCTGCCAAAATACACACAATATATATATATATATATATTAAATTATAACATTGTACATAAAAAAAAAAACTAACTCAAAGTAGACAAGTATGTTATGCAAACCACTATCAGTTTACACTATCCTGAATATTGTTGGTTTTTTTCTAGAGAAAGAGATTTTCTTTCTTCTCACACATACTTGATAAGGGCTGAAGAAGAGATCAACCAAAATATGTTAACAGCAACTATAGAGTGTTGAACAATAGATAATAAGCAAAACCTTTGTCACTACTAACTAGCTTTTGTCAAGGCTAACAAGGAGTGTAACAGATTTTTACTGTAGGGCCTGGTAGTGCAGTAACAGAAATGTGGTTTGCTTAACAGACATTATGTATTTCACACAATAGTTGACAAAATAAGTGATAAGACTTTTGATGGGACACACTGCAAAGAGAAGAGTGTTTCTGGCACTCACATACAATGTGAACACTAGTGACTTCAAAGATAATTTTAACCTGATGTCAGTGAAAAATGCAATCAGGTCAAGGACTTTCTCCGTGCTATTGATAGTATCTAACCCACTGATTTGGAAATTAAGGTGTGTAGGTGTGTGGGTGGATGGAACTCGGACTTTTAGAAAAAGGATTCTGGAGAACCAAGTCATGCTTAAGCTTTATTGCTTCCTTATAAAAGATTTTCAGATGTATTCAGATATTTCAATTTTTATTAGTTGTGTGGAGAGTGTAGCAGATGTGTGTTGTGGCACGGATGTGCGTTGTGATGCAGTGGATATCGAAACAAGAGATCGGGTTGCCAATTTCAAATTCCAGTTGAATTCCTTGCATTCACTTACACATAAATACCCTTGAGAAAGATATTAATTGGTCTCTTCCCTTCATTTATGGGTTAAATAATAGGACAGATTGGGTTCAATAGCCTTGGCTGGCAACCAGTCTACTGCAGAAAGCAATAGCAACCTACTGCAGGATAATCTTCTGCCCAGTCAGTCATGTCTCTTTCAAGACATGATCGCCCAAAGCGTGTATCACAAATGACACTTAACTGACTGTGGAGCATGGAGTTAAAAAAAAAAAAAAAGTAAAAAGAAAAAACCCCTAAACCCATACCCGTCTGTGAGAAAAAGGATTTAAAGAATCAACTCTCCATGCCCTACAAATGCCTTAAAGAACAAATTGAACAGTTTACCATATTTAAAATATTCTTTATAAAAGATAAAAGACTGCCCATGTAAATCTTGCTTCAAACTAAGTTTCCCGAACCTCACTAGTTTTTACTGTGAAACCAGGTCAAAATAGTGAAATCACCTTCAATTTCAACTGCTGATATCTCATTTATTTTTTAGTCTATTTTAATGAACTAGTATTAAAACAAAAATCTAATCTTTTCTCCTTGCAAAGATACAATTTTTTCCTATGTGTGATGAGTAGTTCTTATCTAATGTCTCCTTATATTATGTAACTATTTCAATGACACCTACTGTATCATATCTTCGAAGCTGACATTTTCATAATATTGTTTTTCAAACTTGTTAGGTTCAGAGTTGTGTTTCCCTATACATATCAAAATAGTCTCATCTTTAAAAAAAAAAAAAAAAAGGTGCTCATCAACTTGGTGGGTTTAAGATAGAGTTTGCAATTGTCTTTCATAAAAAAAATTCTAAGTTGAAACATTAAGAGAGTGAAATATTAGAAAAATTCAACTCTTAAAAAAAATGAACATTGCACCTTTTAGGGCAATGTTTCATTTTTAATAATCAATTGGTTTCATCTTTGCATCC
Organism: Ascarosepion bandense; assembly: GCA_037127315.1. NCBI lineage: Eukaryota > Metazoa > Mollusca > Cephalopoda > Sepiida > Sepiidae > Ascarosepion > Ascarosepion bandense. Next base: position 99,130 of record JBBBDQ010029751.1, on the reverse strand, counting down.
ATACAACTAGAGGTTCATGAAAATCAAAAAGAGGGTTTACTGTGTTCAAAATTATTTGGTCTTTTGAACCAAAATTTGTATTGCTAAACTGAGTGAATGAACAAGCAAACCCATTTTAAAATCAGACTTCAAAGTTTAAATATTTTCCATAGATTTTCTTTAATAATGTGTTTTAAAACTGTATAAAGCACTTATTCATTGTATCTTGTCTAAACTTCCAAGCTAAAATCACATTCACAATGTCATTTTTATGCATTTTCTTAACAAACATTAAACTGAATTCTTATAAAATAAAATTAAAATAATAAATAAAGTAGATATATTTTTATTTCTTTAAATTTATATTTTTTAAAAAGGATCCATTTTCACTTTCAATGGTCATTTATTGCATTTGTGGCAGGACAGATGGGGTTCTATAGCCTTGGCTGGCAACCAGTCTACCGCATAAAGTAATGGCAACCTACTGCAGGATATCTTCTACCCAGTCAGTCATATCAATTTCGAGACATGATCGCCCAAAGCGTGTATCACGTATGGCACTTAACTGGCTAACTGAATATAATAGTTGGAATCATGATTAAGGCATCTACTGGTCATAAAGTGTGAGATCAGTTTTCTATTGTTATGAAGTAATAAACTGATCCCCCACTAAATACCACGTAATAATATAATATAATACATCTCTTCTCCCTCAAGCTTTAAGTTAAATGACAGGACAAATTGGGTTCTATAGCCTTGGCTGGCAACCAGTCTACCGCATAAAGTAATGGCAACCTACTATGGGATCTGCCCAGTCAGCCAAGTCTCTTTTGAAACATGATCACCTAAGCATGTATCATGTATGGCACTTAACTGGCTGACTGAACAATTTCAGATAGAAAGAATTAGCATTAAAAAAAATGGAAAAAAGTATATTTGCATTGGAAAAGACAAGGATTTTGGAAATTACAAAAAGAGGAAGCAATATATAATGCAACAACTTTTAAGAGAAAAAAAAATATGAAAAAACCTACTTAATTGCCCCACAAGCATCTCTGGTACATACAGTAATTTTTTGAAAAGTCCCTTTAGCTTCACAGTTTGTGTTTAGAAAAATTCCTTTTGTTCTTAGAGGAGAATTTTCCTTGAACTTTTCATCTCTCTGCGGCTGCCCTTAACTGGTGCTGCCTTTGATGTTCTCTTCTTGATGTCAAAAGCCTTTACCCTCATCTACTGACCTGAGCTGTATTTATACAGATGATTACGCTCATATCAGCCCCACTGTTCAAGCATGTTACTAGAGCTCAAATCTTAGTTGAATTCCTTGCATTCATTTACGTGCAAATACCCTTGGGAAAGGTATTAATCTGCCTCTTCACTCCAGTTATGGGTTAAATAACAGGACAGATTGTGTTCTATAGCTTTGGCTGGCAACCAGTCTACCGCAGGATAATCTTCTGCCCAGTCAGTCATGTCTCAAAAGAGACATGATCACCCAAGCATGTATCACGTGTATGAACTGACTGACTAGAGCTCTCATTGGTCAGTCAGTCAAAGTGCCATACGTGAAACACGCTTGGGCGATCATGTCTCTCGACATGAACCCAATCTGTCCTGTTATTTAACCCATAACTGGAAGGAATAGACGGATTAATACCTTTCCCAAGGGTATTTGAGCATAAGTGAATGCAATGAATTCAACTGGAATTCGAACTCGGTTCCTCGATTTCTCGTTCCGAGCCGATATCCACTGCACCACAACGCACATTTGGTTACAAAAATCAAAAATCTTTGCCATGTGTGGATTAGTTTAGGATTTCTGGGATAATAAAAACGAGAACAATATATACAGTACCCAAGTAAATACCGTTTAGGATTTGTTTAATTTAATTTTTAGATATAGGCTATATAGCCATTGGATTGTTATTTTTTTTTCTTCTCTCAAATCGAGATTAGGTACTTTGGTAACAATGAAAGCATACTGGAACTGGATCATAAAAGTGTTCTATTTGAAATTGGGATCTAGGTAAAAAAAGCTAGGATTTCAAGAGCTGATTTTCTAAAACAGGTACCTCCATGTGAAAAATAGAAGTCATATTGTTGAGTAAAGTTTATCAAACAAAATTTTAGATAAAAAGCAAAGGCTACTTCAAAAAATAGTAAAGTTTCACTCAGAGTGTAAACTGGATAAAACTGAAATTTATTCAATTAAGAATACTTTTACTTTCTTTTTTAAATTTTTATAAAAATAATTTATAAGATGTAAAAAAAAAAGTGAGAATAGATTTTCATAGAGAATTTGTTTTTAATGCGGTGTGAAAGTTGTATTCAAACAAAATAAATAGGTATTTTTCAACGCGCCAACGTCGCTACTGAATGTGACACAAAGGTCGGAGTAGGGTAAAAAAAAAAAAAAAAAAAAAAAAAAGGCAATACTGTGGAAAAAAAAAATTGCCCAAGCTCCCTTGGCATTTTTCTGTTGTGGGGGACGCCTACGCCCAAGGAGAAATATTGACGGGACGGAGGTATGGGCTTTTAATGTTTTTTTTAAAACTTCCCTGACATGTGCCAGGTATGTATTCAGATTAAGTAAAAATGCAACGAAAGAAATAACGAAATCCGTTTAAAAACAAAATGTGACTAAGTTTTTGTCGGATTTAGAATGACCAACATTTTTCCCCAGTCTCAATTTCGGCCACGTTCAATGTTTTCATTTTTTTTTAAATTTTCATTTAAAATAGATAAAAATAAAGAATTAACAATTAGTTTATAAAACAAATTAAGGTAAAAATAGGGTGTTTTTTTAGTATTTTTTTCTTGTTAAATTTCTAAAAATCAATTTAAGGGCAATTTATAATGAATGCAAAGCAAAGTATTTTCATGTTTCAGTTTTACTTTTCAAAGCAAAGTATTTTTCATACTTCATCCGAGTATTGAAGTTTTTTTTTTCAAGAAGTGAAATTTGAGAAAGTGTTTACTTGGAAACGGTTTTTTTAATACTCGACATCAAGAAAATTTAAACTGTTTTTTTTTTTTAGACATTCAGTTATTTTGTTGCAATTTACAACATTAGTAATCTTTTTGACAGTTAAAAAACGTAGCTCATACTTTAAAGGTCTTAGTGACGGTTAGAACAACAGATGAGCGGACGTGAGGTCGGAGTTCTCCCTCCACGTGCCTGTTTGAAACAGGCCAGAGTAAAAATAAAAAAAGAAAAATAGAATCCCCTCACCCGAGTAGTTAGTTTTAGACAAAGTGTTTATAAAATATTTAAAAATTAACAGAACACGATCACAGTCTGCCCACGTTTTAAAAAGAAAAAAAAAATCTGATTTGATTACAAAAAAAGAAAACATATTTTCATTTTTTTTTTTATTTGAAAGTCAATTGATCGTGTAAAAATTAAACTCGGGTAGAACTTAAAAAAAAATGACGACTACACACAAAAAATAGTACAAATTATTTCTAAAAATACCAATTTCATTTTTTTAGCAAACCATCATCATATCTCGGAATAATTTATTTCAGATTTTCAAATTTTCTTGTCTTATTGTTAGCAGCTGATCATATTTTTTTTCATATTTTTAGTATAGAAAAATAAAATTAAACTTCACCTCACAAATAAATTCCAGTTAAATTAGTTGATATAATTAAAAAACAGTATCAATGTTTTTACGACGACAGAATCAGTATTCCTAACCAAAATTTGCAATTCGTAATTTTTTTTCTTACTGTGTGAAATTTCGATTATTCTTTTTAAAACCTTAAAGTTTAGGTATAAAAATAAAGTGAATAGAATTTCAAGACCAAAAAAAAAAATAAATAAATAAGTAAATAAAAAAATGTAATTCGATTATTTTTGTTTTGTAAAAACAAAACAAAAAAGATTTAACGTTTCATTTTAAAAAATAGGAGCCATCAACAATTTTATTTTGTTAAATTTATTAACTAATTCAATAAAGAAAGTATAAAAATTTAGAGACGTGTCTAAAAAAATAGGAACAAAGTTTTTTTTTAAATGACTTAAATTAGAAATTACGAAATATCTAGTTGACAACTAAGTTAAAATTTGGTTTGAAGAGAAAAATACTATGCAAACAATAACTGTATATAACTAGTCTTAAACGTATGCTTTTTAAAGTGTGTATTATATATATATATATATATATATATATATATATATATATATATATAGATAAGAGAAACCAAATACTTGTGGTTGGGGGGTAATTTTAAAACTAAAAGTTAAAGTGTGCTAAGAAATTAGTAAACCTGAAAAAAAATGAAAATTTTTTAAGTATCAAAAAAAAATAAAAAAGTAAATTTACCTAAATGTCACCTGCATTCTGTGTTAATGATCATCGGACGAACCATTTGGGAAAATAAGTAAATAAAATAAAAAATAAACCACCCTTCATAAAAATCTGTCAGTACACGAAAGAGATTCTTTATCACAATGCGGGAATAATTGCGTGCGTGCTTATGTTCGTTATTATCATTCTGTTATTCTCGTTGCACAATTCTTTCTCTGCGTTCGTAATATTATTCTTCTATCCGAGTAATAGAAAACACAAAGTGTTTGTCCAGGATTGAAAAAAAAAAGAGACAATTAGATTTTTGATTTTTTTATAAGACATTTTATTTTTATTCGATATAAATTTCTATTTATTAATATATTTTAACAAGTGAATAAATAAATAGCAATGCTATTTTTGAGTACAGGAAAAACGAAAGCTCAAACAATTTAATTTTGAATTCATAGACCTTGAATTCATCAGCCTCATGGGAAATTATTGGGTTGTCCCGAAAGTTCATGTCAATTTTAAGGGAAAATAAAACACAAAACAAAATTATGCCATTAGATATTTATTCAGCTAAATATGAACCATTTTGTTGCATAACCTTTCAACATTTTTCCTTCAACTTAAAGATTCCATTTTCCCAGAATGTTGATGGTTTCTTTACAAAGGACTCATTAAGATGGGTTTTTATATCATCCAAAAAATTGAAATTTTTACCACTGTAATTATTTTGCAAGGACCTGAATAAATGAGAATCTGAAGGAGCAATGTTTGGTGAATATGGCAGGTGGGGTAACATAAAAATTCTATATTTACAACATTCTAAAAACAAATTCAATTGGAACTAATGTAATGCAAGATTTATCATTTACCAATTTATAAAAAAAATAAATGTGAAAACAATTTTTATTCATAATTTTAAAAGTTACAATCTCCAAGAATTTAAATGTAAAGTCAATAGTCATTTCCTGTCTCACTAACTTGCATCCTCTCTCTCTCATGCTTTTTTACATCCATCCCACTCTCATCAGTACTCTCTTCCCTCTCCTACTCTCTTCCTGACACCCCCTGCAACCTCTCACTCCTCAACATTCCTCTTATGTAACCCCCTGCACAACAGTGGCAGTAAAATGCTTTGCTTGGGGCGACACGATTATAAAAAAAAAATATATCCCAGCCAAGCAGCAACAATTTTTGCTAAGTCACCAAAGAAATGTAAAGTTTGGCATTATCCTGATGATAACAACAACTTTTTTGTCCTTTCCAATTCCACCAATTCCACAGCACGACTTTCTTAGAATGAAGACCTGTTTTTGTGGTGGCTAAAGTCGTGCAGTATCTACGACGTCCGTGCAGTTGAACTTCAAATCACCTGGAAAAGAGTTGAGGGCTCAGGTTACTGAGTACATTCCTGTTCAAAACTCAGATAGGATTTGGAGTAAAGCATAAGTCACAGAAACAGCTCATTAGAGAAAACAGAAGACAGTCATTTGTCTACAGTATTTACATTATTCAGACTATTGTCCTTATCTTTCTTGCCATTTGTACGACATTTCGGTCATTGTACACTCCGGTCTTCTTCAAAGTGCTTGGAATTTCAAACTGAACCCTTTATTACAATCATTGGAGTATATGAACTCCATTCCTTGCGTAGTATTGCCGCTTCTGGTAGTCATGAGTTGTCTCCCTCTAACCCTGTAAATTACTTGTTTATGACTTCTAGAAGAGGCATTAGGCAAGGAATGGAGTTCATATACCCCAGTAATTGTAATAAAGGGTTTGGTTTGATATTTTGAGCACCTGAAGAAGGCCAGAGCATACAACAGCCAAAACGTCATACAAATAGCAAGAAAGATGAAGACAATAGTCCGAATAATGTAAATACTGTAAATACTACCTCATCTAAGAAATATAGGCAAACAGAATGATCTCTTATTAAACATTATACAAATAGCAAGAAAGATGACGACAATAGTCCGAATAATGTAAATACTGTAAATGCCACCTCATCTCAGAAATATAGACAAATAGAATGAGCTATTATTGAACGTCGTACAAATGGCAAGAAAGATGAGGACAATAGTCCGAATAATGTAAATACTGTAAGTACTACCTCATCTCAGAAATATAGACAAATAGGAAAGTCATTTGTCTCTTCTACAAATACACACCATCTGAGAGCACACACACACACACACACACACACATTGCATGATTCTATGATGTTCAAGTAAAAGTAAGTAACTATCATGTTGCAGATATCTCTTTAGTTGTGACATGTAGAGACATTTTATATTAAATATTTTTGAACTCCTGGAAAATTTGTCCAGCAAAGAATATTGATGTACTTATGTGAGTCCTGTTAAAATAAGTAACACAAAAAAATGAATTCAAACAAACAGTCATTAAATGCTTGTATTGACAAAAGTATTTGCATTTGTACGCAAGTGAAACAAGAGAAAAAGAAATTGAAACTATCTGTAAGAATGTGCTTGTTTGTGTGTGTGAAACAAGTGTAAATGATAGAGACATGCGTGTGCATAAGAGTTAAAAGGCAACCGAGGACCAAGGTAGTGTACATGCCCAAGCAACATTCTTTATCTCCATTCGACCACATCTGAAAGCAAGAGAGAAAAGAAGAAAATGAAAGAAATTTATGAAATTTTATAGACCTAAAATCCCTCTACTAGTAAACATTTTTGGCAAAGCCAAATGGGGTAACTCTCTCACACACACACATATATATATATATAGTCATCCACAGATAGTCCTGTTTCACTGTAACACAGCTCATCAGTATGATTAGACATCTGATTGCTTCTAACCAGGATTGAAACTGAACTGAACTGACATCAGTCAGCAAGTCTAACCATTAAGCTATGGATGCTCAGTGGAGGAAGGCAGATTGTAGCGTTGTATATACACAATGTAAACACACACCAGTAGCTGAGAATGTTCAAATTCATTACTAAACAAACTTTGCATAAATGTGTAAGTAGCTACTTTTTTAAAAGTATACCATAGTATTTCTCCATAGTGCTTAATTGGCATGCGAGAGCATAAATAGTCATCTGCAGACAGTCCTGTTTTGCTGTATCATAGTTTATCAGTATGGTTAGATATCTGATTGCATCTAGCCAGGACTGAATCCCAACCAAACTGCTATCAGTTGGTGATTCTAATCTCTTAGCTATATATATATATATATATATATATATATATATCAATTGGAGTAGATAGACTAAACTATCGCTCGGTTCACACTCCACCCACGTCTATTGAACAGGTTAAGAGGCTCATCCCTTGTTCCCTGTTTAGGATGTGGTTTCCGGCTTTCTCTTTTCTAATTTTTTCACTCCTTTTTCTTTATTTTTTTTTTTCAATTGGAGTAGATAGACTAAACTATCGCCCGGTTCACACTCCACCCACGTCTATTCAGCAGGTTAAGAGGCTCATCCCTTGTTCTCTGTTTAGGATGTGGTTTCCGGCTTTCTCTTTCAAATCTTTTCACTCTTACATAGCCCCCTGCACTTCAGTGGCATTACCACCTTGCTCGGGCTGATATGATTAAAAAAAAATATATATATATATAGCCTTTGAGATTTGAAAAAGATATCACTCGATCGGCAGTTGAGAGCGGGGGAAAATTTATTCGCCCCCAAATCATTTTACTCGACTGACTCCATTTTCTTAATAGTCACCTTATAGTAAACATAGTGTGAATCGCTGACGGAAAACAAAAAATTAAATTTTAATTAAAATTTCGAACGTGTTAGAAAGGATTTAAAAAATTTTTAAAATAATATCAATAAAATTTGATCTTTCCTCTTAATAATAGCTTAAACATTTTGATGATAAAACTTTGTTTTTATCAAGTTTCAGCCCTTTTAACATCATCATATGCTGTTTGGTTTTTTTTGGCAATTGAGTGGTGGTACCTAAATTTATAGTTTCTTTCTTCTGTTTGACTCCAACCGCCATCTCATAGATGATAAAAAAATAACAAATCTGATTTTCTCAATGTTTTTCTATAAAAAAAATCACTTACTTGTATAATTTGTTTTTCTGTGCATGGTTGAAAGAATTATGTGTATTTTTTTTTTCTTTCAAATGTTCATTTTTACTTTTCGTAAGTGGGGAGGAAATATAGGATAATAATAATATTTAAAAAAATCTGTGAACGTTTTTAATCTGGGCGACATTTTAGTTCCACTCTGGAAGCGTTAATTAAATGAATGTTTACACTTACCAGGATGATAAAAGCCAAGAGTTCAACAATGTCATTGTAGGTCATTCTAAGTAACTTGTGAATCTTCAGTGGCATACTTTTGGGTTGTAAAAGGAATCAGTTCTTTTTATTATATTTTATTGCGAGATTTTTAATTTTTAATTGACCGAAAACAATAAACTTTAATAGCCTAATGAAATTGTTAATCGACTGAGTCGATCAGGCGAGTGAAATTTCAAAGGCTTAGAGTCAGGGTGTTGAAGATAACATCAACAATCAGCTAAGTGACAAACTTTTTCATTGTATTAGCTATATATATATATATATATATATATATATATATATATATAGTATTGTATCTAAGTTGTTGAACTTGTAGGTTTATTAACCTTTTGTTCATGCATTTACTTTTATAAAGAGTGCTCGATACAAATGTAGAGCATTATACTGTAATGGTTGTTACAATGTTTTTATAAATACATAGTATCACTACACAAAAATTTTCATGTTTCAAAGCCAGCCCATTATGTTGTTGGCTTCATCTTCAGGTGATTTTTTTTTCTAATAAATAAGTTTAGATTAGATATATAGTCATCCGCAGACAGATCTGTTTTGCTGTATTACAGCTCATCAGTATGGTTAGACATCCGGTTGCTTATTACCCAAGATTGAAAGCCGACTGAATTGGCGTCAGTCGGTGATTCTACCACTGAGCTATGGGTGCTCAGTAGAAGGAGGCAGACTTTTATCGCTTGATGCATCATACGCCAATAGCTAGAGTGCTCTAATTCATTACTGAATGAGCGATTCCTATATATACCTAAACTTATTTCTAAATGGAACTTTGTCTGTGTGTGTGTGTGTCCATTATCTATAGACTCCGAAATGGCTGAACTGATTTTCTTGAAAATTTACACAGTTGTACTATAAGTGTCTGCGAGTATTCTTAGCTAGGTTTTGTGTTGAGGTACCCACGATAAATATCGAAAATCGATAATCGAAAAAATCAGCTTATAGAAGGAGTGGTCTGATTTTAATCAAATTTGATACACTCATAGACAAAGACATAAGAAACGATATTCAGAAGTTTCAAGGTTGCAGTTCTTACAATAGTGCAGAAAATTGATAATATATATATATATATTTATATAAAAAGCAAGATGTTTATATGTGTGTCTGTTTATCTGTCTGTATGTCCTTTATACAAATCCACAATTTTTTATCCAATTCTCACCAAACTTCACACAAATATTCTTTAGGCTGAGTCTGAGATCCAGGGCCATGGATTAGTTTTAAAGCTTTCATTACACCTGAGCAACACCAGGCTATACTGCTAGTTTGTCTATATTTACAGTAAATTGTAAACATATTAAAGAATTAACCTTTCAATCCTGCTAGAATTATAAAATTTAAGGTATGAAACTTTAGCAGTTATAAACTTTTTACAGTATTAATATTACTATTTTAATAATTTACTTTAACTATATGATCTCTCTTATGTTATTTTATCTTTATTTTCTATTACTAATTGCGGTCTATTTACTGCCATAAATTTGAATTTTAATATTAATTTTAATTTAATTTCTTTTAATTTTAATTTTATCTAATTTTAAATTTTTATTTTAATTTTTATTTTACTTCTTTTATTTTATTTCTCCAATTTATTAGCGCAAACGAATTTATATTTTCGTGTTTTTTTTAAATATCATCTAATTTACATTTTATGAATAATTTCTCTGTTTGTGTATATGATTTCATAATTTTTTTTTAAAATTCCAAAAGATTTAGTTTGAAACACTGTAAACGATGTATCTGTCTGCAATTTACTTCTAGCCAAAGTTTGAAATTTCTATTTCTTAGCTGTTACTGTTATTTCTCCCCTTTCTTCCCTCTGTTCATTTTCTCACTTTTTCATCTTTGTTTTCTGCTTCCTTTTTGTGTTTTTCCTTTTCTTCTTTATTTCCTTTTTCTGTTATAGAGATATGGCTCTTTTTTTTAATGCAATACAAATACTGTAGTTTCATGCCTTTGATTCAGTAATATATCATATTTCATGTACTTAATAATTTCCATTTTTTTTGCAGACAAAGGAAACATGGTTCATTCACTGATCTAGAGATTCTAGCTTGTTTGAGAATTTTCCATATAACTTTAAGTGTTTTATTCTCTTTTAACTTCCAAAAGTATTTAAAGAGTGATGTCATATTTTGTTTACCTTGTACAAAAAGATTTTCAAAATTAAAAGGAAGTGATGTTTTTTTAAATTTTTTTTCAATAAAACATTTATTACTATCATTATTAACTAGCTGATGAAACATTGTTCTTTCAATGTCAAAACAAAATGTACAATTTTGTAGTAGTTTGTAGTTTGTACATATTCTAAAGTATATATATATATATCCAAGTGAATAAAAAAGAAAGTATTAACAACCTTCAAAACATTAATTTAAAACAGTGCTCAATATAGAAATAGAGCTATGAATATTAATTATAAGATATAGGATGTGCGTTGTAGTGCATTGGATATTGGCTCAGAACAAGAAATCGGAGAGCCAAGTTCAAATTCCATCTCAATTCATTGCATTCACTTATGTGCAAATACCCTTGGGAAAGGTATTAATCCGTCTATTTCTTCCAGTTATGGGTTAAATAACAGGACAGATTGGGTTCTATAGCCTTGGTCGGCAACCAGTCTACCGCAGAAAGCAATGGCAACCTACTGCAGAATAATCTTCTGCCCAGTCAGTCATGTCTCTTTCGAGACATGATCGACCAAGCGTGTATCACGTATGGCACTTAACTGACTGACTGATAGTTTAGAACATGTACAAATTATAATTTACTACAAAAGTGTACATTTTGTTTCGACATCAAAAAACAATGTCTAATCAGGTAGTTAATAATGATGGTACTAAACGTTATTTTTGAAAAAGAAAATTAAAAAAATTCACTTCCCCTTTCTTTTTGGAAAATTTTTTGTACGAGGTAAAGAGAATAGAAAAGATGGGGAAACGAAAAAGGAAATTGAAAAAAAGGAAAGAGAGATGCATAGGAAATAAAGAGCGTGATAAAGAAAATAAAAAGAACACAGAGAAAATAAAAAAGTGGAAATAAAAAGCAAAGAGAAAAATAGGAGAGAAAGAAAGAGCTAAGAGGAGAGAGCTGATGATAACGGCTCAGAGAGAAATAGAATAAAAAGTGTGAGAAGCCATGAACGTTTTCTTTAAAGTATATATTTATTGTTTTTGTTATTATACATGTTATGAATATACGATTATGGACACTTAATGCATCATAACATGTATAATAACAAAAACAATAAATATATACTTGAAAGAAAACGTTCATGGCTTCTCACACTTTTTATTCTATACCAATTTCTCTCGTTGGAACAACCCTATTTCTTTATCCTATATATATATATATATATATATATATATATATATATATATTTAATTGGAGTAGACTCCACCCACGTCTATTGAACAGGTGAAGAGGCTCATTCCTTGTTCCAATCTTTTTACTCTTTTCTTTTTTCAATTGGAGTAGATAGACTGAACTATCGCCTGGTTCACACTCCACCCACGTCTATTCAACAGGTGAAGAGGCTCATTCCTTGTTCCCTGTTTAGGATGTGGTTTCTGGCTTTCACTTTTCCAATCTTTTTACTCTTTTCTTTTTTTTTCAATTTGAGTAGATAGACTGAACTATCACCCAGTTCACACTCCACCCACGTCTATTAAACAGGTGAAGAGGCTCATCCCTTGTTCCCTGTTAAGGATGTCGTTTCCAGCTTTCTCTTTCCCAATCCTTTCACTTTTACGTAGCCCCCTGCGCATCAGTGGCGTTACCGCCTTGCTCGGGGTGATATGATTAAAAATATATATATATATATATATAGGTATATCAGTACCTTTTTTTATTAAATATATATCATATTAATAGTGGGCAAATATAAAACACTCTTAGTGATATGTTTTATTTATTAGTCTGAAAAAGTTTCTTCTCAAAACACAATGTGTCACTAAGAAATTTTTCCATTTTTTCATTCACATACACACACATATATATGTGTGTGTGTTATACTGCAGCTATAGGGAGCTGGTTAATGCTTATTGGTTCGGCCTTGTGTCATACATAACTGAACTCCCAACAAGTTTTATCCAGAATTATCATCAGAAGGTTTTCATCAGAAGATTGGCATCAGAAGGTTGGTTGTCGGTTGGTTGTAGATTGGAATGTGTGGATTTGTGTGGAAGGGTATAGAATAGTATAAGAATAAAAATATACATTTTGCATGTTAAAATAGAAATTTATTGATAGAGAAAGATAACATGAATTGTAGCAGTTAATGCTCAATGAGAAAGTTAAGGGTATCAAGAAATGTTCGTAGTAATAATTTGTTGGAAAGAGTTTATGCGTATGTACGTATATATGCATTAATGTTTGTTTGATAGAAATATCTTTGAATGGAGAAGAAGAAGTAAAAGGAATCAGCACACGAGAAAGAAAGAGAAAGAGAAGAAGGTGTGACATTTGAAGTTGAAGTTACATTTTAGTTTTATCTTTCTCGCTGCTCCCATCTGACCCTGTCTTGACCGGTCACTGAAAGTCTTTAAGTAGTTAATCTGATCATGTGACTGGCTCCAGAGGGCATTTTCTACTTTAGGTGCAAAAATGTTTGACTGATGTCATCTCATCGTTCATTTTTCTATTTTGTATTCAATCATGATCTAGAATTTTGCTTTTCACACTGACTTGTGAAATTTGCCTTAGTTGGGTTTTTCCAAAATGTTTTTAGTCATTTGAATCCACTTTTGCGAAGGTGTGCAATTTTACTTTGTATGTTTTTAGATGAGTTTTTCTAAAATGCTTTTAATTCTTAATTTCTTACCCACCACATTCCCAAGAAATGTCCACCAAAAGCCTACCAGACACCAATCCCTCATCACCTCAGCAACCAACGCAGCCTACCATGAACCAACCCATCACCATGACCTCAATCAATGAACATGTGTCAGACCCAATATCTTGTGACTTTGGTCAAACCAATCGAAAAAAACTTGTCAACTCCCAGCACTGCCCTTCTTACATCTATTCACCTTATTGACGATCAGCAATCGAAATTTTCTCCAATTTTTCAACAGCTGCAATATATCTTGTATTAAACAAATACACATTGTTTAAAAATGTAATCCTTGTTATTCTTTCTTTCCCTATCACAATTAAACTCTCATTAACACACCTTTGACTCCCGCGGCAATGTTTATTTACAAAATTATAAAAATATGTGAACCTATGCAATATTTATTATTTATCATTTTATAAAGAAATAAGTTTGAAAAAAAATCTTTTTGTTAAAGAAATTACAAAAATTTACAAACTACATTTCATTTCAATGCACTTTAAATAATTATGAAAACATTTTTTTTTAATTTCAATCTAATAAATAATTTAATTATTACTGTGTAATGTCTTTATGTCTACGGTTATATCGTGTTGAATGCACCGGTTCCTGTCCTTATTACCGAAGTTAAGCAACATCGAGTCTGGTCAGTACTTAAATGGGTGACCATTTGGGAATACCAGGTGCTGTAAACGTAAGGACCAAGAATGGTCCACCGCTCCTCCAGGTTTGGGGGTTGGGTGCAGGGCTAACAACCTTGCTCCGTGCAACAAGAAGTTGCTGCCCTATGCACCATCTGGGTGTGATGATGAATGTCTTTTAATGTTAATTTTCACGAATGAAAAAAATGTATAACTCTCTATTTTTGTATATTTGGGCTTTATTAAAATTCTAATCATCACTTAAAAAAAACCAATAAACTTTAACCACTACCATGGGAGTTAAAAGTAAAACTAACAACGGTGTCCTTTTGACACATCGCTTTTTTTGCCGACACGACGGTTAAACATTGTTGAAATTTAACATAAAATTAAGTTAACTAAACACAGAAAAATAAAGCAGTGTTATTCCATTATATATCCACTTTCTAACCTTTGAATAATATAAGGTTAGTTTAAACAATTTTTATCACTACTTAAAGCTTAAAGTAGTGACAAAAATTGTTTAGCTCCCTTGGCATAATCTGGAACGCAAGAGTTAGTTCCCTTGTTTCATCATTAGGCGGTGTTCTCATTTATAGCTGAACGCACGTGTACAATACATTTACGCTTTTTACAATCAAGTATTTTCAGCAAAGGTAAAGTAGTTATTTTACTAATCTACTTTGTCAGTTACCTTTAAAACTAATAAATAGAATAGTGCCTATGACTTCTTTTACAGTAAAATCTTGACAACAATACTTAATTTTTTAATTCGATTTTAAAAATTGGTTATATATCATAGTAAAACGATTTGTGTTTTCTTTTTTTAGTTTAATAATTTTTTTTAATGCTTAAATCAACTTGATGTGAAGGGCCTGTTTAAGCGTCATTCTAAAAATGCCTGTTTATTTAAATTTGCTTTTTAACACCAGGTAACATAAATCAAAAAGTGACTAGGACTGGTAGTTTTTCGTGTGATCGTTCCTCTAGAAAGTTAACAATTAAAAAAAAAGGATCAAATGAGGTTTCTTTTTTTCTCTATTTAATCATTTTCACGTTTTTCAACCCAATTTAGTTTTTAAAAAAATCAATTTTAAGACATATTTCATTCAATAAGTGAACGGCAAGTAACCATTAATAACTTCCATTACTAAAGAATTTTAAAATAAATCGTCCAATTTGCAGATATCTCGCAGATTTCGGTCCTACTGAACAAATTTGTCTTTTTAGTTTTTAACATGGTTATAATTAGTAATTGTTAATAAACTCTTTAGCTAAAATAAGCTTAAATACGTGTTTAAAAAGTTTAAACTTAATTTCTCGTATCATTTTTTTTTACTTCACTTGAGTTAAAAAACGATTCAACAATCAAACAAAATTTTAAAACTTCTTTAAAGATAAAAAAAAAATAGTAAAATTTTCGAATCAGGTGATATTTTACGATTGCAAAACAAACATCAAGAATATTCCAAATTATCAGAAAGAAAGAAATTTATTTCATTATAAAATTAATGTCTGAAATATTTTTTAAAATGAAGCTTACTAAGTTACAGTAACACTAAGTAGACAAAAATAAATCTCTTTTATTGTATTTTTCAGATTTCTATCTACACACGTAAACTTTTCAATGAAATTCATTTTTTTTTTTTAATAGCCTAAAGACTATACTATAGAAAGACAAACACATTATGATTAGGATTACTAAAAAAAATAACAACAACAATAAACAAACTTGTCATCATGCCTGCTATCATGGTAAAAAAAAAATCTTAAAAACAAAAATAAAATCGTCGTTTCTAATGAAATCACATTCATAATGACTAATGTTACCACTCAGGATCAATTTTCCATACCAATTAGTTTTTCCTAAAATCGTAGTTTTCACTCTGTCAGTCAGTTAAGTGGCATACGTGAAACACGCTTGGGCGATCATGTCTCGAAAGAGACATGACTGACTGGGCAGAAGATTATCCCGCAGTAGGTTGCCATTGCTTTCTGCGGTAGATTGGTTGACAGCCAAGGCTATAGAACAAAATCTGTCCTGTTAGTGTTACTGTTAGTGCAGTTAACCCATAACTGGAAGGAAGAGACGGATTAAATTAAATACATTTCCCAAGAAGGGTATTTGCACGTAGGACTCGGTACCTCCACTAATTTGCTGAAAAACAGCATAGCATGAAGAAAAAAGGTCCCAAACTTAAAATTTTATCGTCAATTGTTATTGTTTGCAAGAGGAAAGAAAGATCAAAATTTTTTTTTCTTTTGTTCGTCCCCTGGTGACCAAATTTTTACCAGAGTTTACTATTGTATTATTCCGAAACCATTTTTTTTTTTTTCAGGTGAAAAATACGTTTTAGTTTGGAAATTCTTAAATCAAAATTGTCAGATTTTAATGAAACTTTCAGGACTTATTTACAAATGGATAAAATTATTTTTTCTAGAAAATCTTGGTAAAAATAAATAAATAAATAAATATATATTTTACAATACATCTATTAACCCTTCTTTATTAAATTTCATTTCAAAAATTTGTTTTATTAGTTAAAATTGCAGGACTCCTTGGAACACTACTTGGCACTAAAGGGTTAAAAGATAGAAGGAAAGACATCCAGATAAAGTAAATGAAGATTTTTCTGTTTTGATTGGAAAAAGTGAAATCTCAAAAACCTAAAGAGATTTCCCACGGAGAGGCAGAGTGCAAAAAGGGTCATGTGGCAAATATAGACAATTGATTAATGACTTTGTCTTTTGGTATAAGTTATCACCACACAGGACTGAATGGAGAGTTTTTATACAAGCGAAAAATTGAAATGGTAATAGTAATTTTTCAGTGACCAGCCAAGGCTGACAGCAAATGAGACTGCACTATAAACTGAGTTGGAAATAAGGATTTCTTTGTGAATAAAGAATTTAATTAATGACCCTGATAAAAAATTGAAAGACATTTGGCAAATTTCTGGCCAGGGACTAGAGTTTTCCTTGTGTAGAAGAAAATTTGAAATAATAAGTTAATTATTTACAGCAAGTAAATGTGACCTGAGACCGAGAAATCAATTCAGTTAATGGAGGACTGGTTGGTAGCAGGCAGAGGTGGAAAATTAAGGAAGGCGAAGAATTTGTACCCTCCTTTCAAGGGTATTTGCATGAGATACCAATAAAGAAAGGAAGAAGTTGATTTGGGTGGATTGATGCGTATGACTGCTGCACATGGAATGAAAATGCCCCAAAATTGAAAAAGATAATTAATCTTTGGTAGCCAGACAATGAAGAAACTTTTATTGGAATTAACTTCACCGACTTCCCCAGACAGGTCATACCCAATGCCAGTTTTGAGTGGAAATCCATATAAGTGAGGCCCCAAAACGCCCAATGAGAGGAGTGGACTGGTTTTGGTTTTGGTTGAAGCACACCAGAGATTTGCAGTTGAGATGAAAGAGCTTGTCACCTGACATCATGTGACTGCATGCCTAAGAAGAACTCCGAACCCTGTGCCAAACTTAACAAAACAGGCCGAAAGTGTTACATTTCAACTTTAAATGCAAGTTGGGAAGACATCTGTCTGCATGAAGATCAAGTTCTACTGCTGAAACAAATAAGCCTGTACCAAGAATCGAAGATTATAATTTTTTTTTTTTTTTTTTTTGTGATTTCCTCATGAAAGTTATTTGGCTTCACCCGTCTTAGGATCAAATCAAACACAATGTGAGATAAAATTGGGTGTGGTTCAAGGTGATTGATCTATCAATCCAGCCCCAGGAATGGGGCAGACCAAGGAGAGAAAGAGGAGGAGCAGGCCACATTTTTGGAGAAATTATCTTTTTTTTTTTTTTTTTCAAACAGCTTTTATTCCGAAAATCACCATCAAACACTAAAATAAAAAACACAATAAAATTACCTAATTATTTAATTAAATAAGCTTCTAAATATATATATATAGTCATCTGCAGACATATCTGTTTTGCTGTATCACAGCTCATCAGTATGGTTAGACTCCAATTGCTTTTTAACCCAGGATTGAAACCTTACCGAACTGGCATCAGTCGGCGATTCTACCTCTGAGCTATGGGTGCTCGATAGAAGGAGGCAGACTTTTTAGCGTGTATATTATCATTGTATGTGCCCAATAGCTGAGAGTGTTCTAATTCATTGCCGAATGAACAATGCGTAGATGCTAGAGTAGCTACTTTTTTCAAAGTTTACCATTCTTCCAGAGTGCTCAATCAGGGTGTGAGAGTGTGTGTGTGTGTATATATATATATATATATATTTTATACATACAGTTACATATGCTGATCTCTATTTTACTCAAATATTTTTGTTAAAGCCCATAACAAATGAACTTTTATGTCTGTTCTTGTATTCTTCAGATCACAGATTGCTTTGTTTTGATTGGTCCATACTGTCTTTGTAACAACGCCTCCCTTATTAAGGGGGTTTAGCTACTCTTTTAACCTTTTAAAACCCTTGTAATGAAATTCATCACTTGATAAAACATGGATAGTGTCGAAACAAAATGGCTACTTTTGTTGTGATATTATAACATATTTATATTATAATTTCTAAATAAATATTATTGGCTCTACTTTGTATTGAGCACTTTTTTAAGAATAGTGTTTCTTTGGGTACGGAATATTATTCTATTCATGCCTATTCTATACTTGTTTATATATGTATATTATGGACATTATAGTCTGAAAAGGATTTTTGATGAATACTGAATTTTTTACAGTTGTTTTCATTTTTTCTTTTTTAATTATAATTTATAAAGTTTCAAAATTTTTTTCAAAGCTTTGTGGCAGTTTTTAAGTTACTAAGTGAAGACTATATTTACTTATTGAAATAACTTTTATTTACAAACTTGACAAACTGTCAGAATGGATGGAAAAAAAAATAACTTCTGAAAACTCTGAAAAAGTTGAGATTCCAATTAATATAATTTTTATTTGAAATACACTAAATTATTTTGCTTAATGAAAATGGTAAATTTAATCTTTTAGATTTCAATTAAAGCTAAAATAAAAGCTTCAAAAAAGCTTTCTATTTTTAAACATTCACTTTAAAACTTAGGTATCTAAAATGAGTGGAGGTACCTACTATATTGTAACAGGTTATCAAATCAAAATAATTCTATCTTTTTAGTTGCTTCTTCAACTAAAAAAAAATTCAGTTGTTTTAAGATTGGAAATTTATTAATTTAATCAAATTTTTATTCCAGTAGTAGTTTCATTGAATTGAACTGCTAGCCACTGATCTGGTAAAGTTGCCTTTTCTCGATTGCTGAAAAAAAAAGTACTTCAAAGATACATTAAAAAATCAGCATGCATGATGAAAAAAATGCCCCAAATTTAGTTTTTTTTTAAAATTATAATTTATAGTTTCAAAAATCTTTTAAAAATTCTTCAAAACATTAAGTTAGGTTATTATTAAGTGAAGAGTATTTTACTAAGTGGAAATCGAAAAGCTTAATACAAATCATCAGGCTCTTTTTTAAAATAAATTAAAGATTTTTAAAATAATTAGAAAGAATTTTTCATGTGTATAAAATGTGCTCATTTTGAAAGTATGGATGACCACACATGACATCAAAAAATAAGATTGATGACTATAGTAAATTTAAAGTCAACATTCCCAAAATTAGATTACAGAAAATATTTCCAACATTTGTGAGATTATTAAGTACTTAAAAATTACAAATAAAAATTCACCTGTCATTTTAAGTTATACTAGCAGTATAGCCCGGCATTGTTCAGGTGTAATGAAAGCTTTAAAACTAATCCATGATCCTGGAGCTCAGACTCTTTGGATGTTGGCACAAAAGACTAAAAAGCAATAGTTGTTTCCAGCTAAAACGAAAGTGTAGACTGAAAGAAAAATGAATGGATGTAAGTCAAATTTTGATTTCCTGGTATCGATATCAAATAAGTTTTTTTCATCGTAAACTGAATTTTGAAGGCTAAATAAGTCCTTTGAGTAAATGGTATCATGGCTGAGACTAAGAACTACAATTATACCTACTTAGAGCCAAACCCGAAGCAAAAACTAAAATAAAAGGGCTGAAAAAAATACAGACATACAGGCAAATAAAAAGACACACACACACACACACACACAAACATCTTGCCTTTTATATACATATATAATATCGATTTTCTGCTCTATTGTAAGAACTGCAACCTTGAAACTTCTGAATATCATTTCTTATGTCTTTGTCTATGAGTGTATCAAATTTGAATAAAATCAGACCACTCCTTCTATAACCAGATTTTTTCGATTATTGATTTTCAATGTTTATCGGGGGTACCTCGACACAAAACCTAGCTAAGAACACTCACAGATGCTTATAGTACAACTAGGTGAATTTTCAAAAAATCGGTTCAGCCGTTTTGGAGTCTATAGGTAATGGATACACACAGACAAAGTTCCATTTATAAATAAGTTTAGATTTTAACAGATAAAGTCTCTATAGACAGCAATAAACATGATAAGATAAGCTTATCAGTGATTACAATGAGGAATACTTGAATTATGGTTTTATGAAATGCATGGATTCTAATGGAAATGATAGGCCCTGTGTTTGACCTGTCATGATGTTCTTTCTAATGTGAGTTTGAAACATTTGAAATTAAAATGACACTTGGAAAAACAGCACAGTGAACTTTCAAATAAGCCTTTGGAATATTTTCAAAGAAAAAGATTTACAGTTATGAGGAAAAAATTTTTTGACACAACTGCTAATGAGAAAGCCTTATTGTCATCAGATGTTATTGCATATCATGTAGGAAAAGAGACTGCTACACGCATTAGTTGAAAAGGTTATTCTTCTTTCGTGTTTAGATATTGTGCATACTATTAAGCTTTTGGATAAAGAATCCATTGTTTTTCGAAGTCCTGAATCAATAATTGAGTCACACTTGTTACCTAAAGTGGAAGCTGAATTGCTACATCTTAGTTGTTCCTTCAGACTTAGGAAGGATTTTGAGAAATTAAATTTGTGCTCATTTTGGGGTAAGAATAAAGGGTAATTTCCGCTACTGAGGAAAAAGGCTAATTTATTACTATTGTCTTTTAAAACTACTTACTTGAGTGAACTGAGATTTTCCATATTAACGCAACTTAAGACAAAGGACAGAAACAGACCCAACACTGCACCTGATACACATGTAATATTGTCTTCCTGTGTTCCCAATTGAAATCAGCCACTTATGAACAAACAAGCACATCCATCTCATTCAATGACATTTTTAAGAAAATATTATCTACTTTACCTTTGGGTTGGAATTTTCTTTAAATTTGTTTTTCTAAAAGTAATAATTATATATTCATACAAATATATAATACAAATAGATACATACAATTTTAATATGTGCAAATCATAAGAATTGTTGATGCTACAGTAAATTTAAAATTTATTGGTAATTTTCTGACATTTTATCAGTAAGTGTCTCAAGTGTCTTTAAGACTATAAAGCCAAAGCACCTAAAATTCAATAAAATATTATATTACTTACAATATTTTCCTAAATTTTTAAGATTACTGAGTACTTAAAATAAATAAATATATATATATATAGTCATCCGCAGACAGATCTGTTTCGCTGTATCACAGCTCATCAGTACGGTTAGACATCTGATTGCTTTTAACCCAGGATTGAAACCCGACCAAAATGGCATCAGTTGGTGATTCTACCTCTGAGCTATGGGCACTCGGTAGAAGGAGGCAGACTTTTTAGCGTGTATATTATCATTATACATGCCCAATAGCCGGGAGTGTTCTAATTCATTGCTGAATGAACGATGCGTAGATGCTAGAGTAGCTACTGTTTTTCAAAGTCTACCATTCTTCCAGAGTGCTCAATCAGAGTGTGAGAGCATAAATAGTCATATACATACATGGACCAGGGGTAGAGTCACCGACTGACGCCAAATCGGTCGGGTTTCGAGCCTGGGTTGTGTAGCAATCGGAGTCTAACTGTACTGATGAGCTGTGATACAGCGAAACAGATCTGTCTGCCGATGACAATATATATATATATGAACTACCAGTATAACCTGGCGTTGTTTGAGTGTAATGAAAGCTTTAAAACTAATCCATGGTCCTGGATCACAGACTCAGCCTAAAGAATATTTGTGTGAAGTTTGGTGAGAATCAGATAAAAATTGTGGATTTGTATACAGGACATACAGACAGATAAACAGACACACAAACATCTTGCCTTTTATATAGATATGTATTATCGATTTTCTGCACTATTGTAAGAACTGTAACCTTGAAACTTCTGAATATCGTTTCTTATGTCTTTGTCTATGAGTGTATCAAATTTGATTAAAATCGGACCACTCCTTCTATAACCCGATTTTTTCGATTATCGATTTTCGATATTTATTGGTGGTACCTCGACACAAAACCTAGCTAAGAACACTCACAGATGCTTATAGTACAACTGTGTAAATTTTCAAATAAATCGGTTCAGCCATTTTGGAGTCTATCGGTAACGGAGACACACACGCACACACACACACAAAGTTTCATTTATAAATAAGTTTAGATATATAAATTGGTGTTCACATTATATTTGTCAAATAATTTTTAGGATTTTACTTAAAAAAAATTCCCAAACCCTATCAATAGAGTTGTTAGCACCTCATAAAAATACCCACCTCCTTGTTAAAAAATGCTCTTTTGTAATATTCTAAACTAAAAGTAAGTTTATATTTGTTTCACATAAGATAAATTGAAATCAGCTAATTTTCCTTAAATAAAGTTTCAGAAAAGTATATTGTACTTTTGAAAATTTTTTTGATAAAGAGTTTTGGTAGATTTGTCAATATGGATGATTTTAGTATTTTTACTGATAATAAAAAAACTCACTCCAATGAAATTAATTTTAGTTTGAAATACAGCAAATTATTTGGCTTATTGAAAATATTAAATTTAATCTACTACCTTGAAATTTAAACTAAAATAAAAGCTCAAAGAAATATTTTTCATTTATAAATTTAAAAAATTTGAATTAAATTTTTCATTTATAAATTTAAAAAATTTAAACCTTAAGTAAAACTTTTCTTTGGAGTTACCTGCTAAAATGGCTTAATTTTGTTTATTTTTTTATTTTAGATGGCAAAAAGTATTCACAGTAAACACAAAATAAGGATGAGAAATGAAAAGCGGAAGCGTTATTACGTTCGTGAACTTAACAATCTGAAGAAGCTTGTCGCAGAAAGAGAAGCACGTCAATCACTTGGAGAATATTCAAATAGTAAGTTTTAGTTTCATTATGTTGAAATCATTTATTCTTTTGGCGGACCTGAAGGAGAATACCACCAGCTTTAAATTTGTTGTTTTACATTTTTTTTTCTTTTTTCAGTGCAATCTTATCGATTACACCCTAAACTTTTTGCCTGACAAAAAAAAGTTTGGAAAAATTAATATTTCAACAATTTTAGGGGGGACTCTGTTTTTCATACAACGTTATAGTAAATCGATCCTCCATTCCAGAACCACTTGCCGGTATGACATTACTACCACCTGTAAATTGGTTGATTATCAATTTTTTAAAATTTTTTTCAGTGCAATCTTATAAATTAAACCCTAAAGTTTCCGATTGATAAAAAAATTTGTAAAAATTTCAATTTTAGTGGGGGCCTTAGTTTTTCAAACAACCTTATAGTAAATTAACTTTTTTGTTTGCGCATATTCAACAACTGAATCCTTTGCAAAATTTTTGAATAAAGCCATTCTTGGAGTTTCTGAGGAAGATGTCATCGTAAGAACTAAAGAAAACTTGAAAAAGACAAAAACAAGTGCAACAACTTGTTCCAAAAAAACAAAACAAAGTGAGTGGTTCTAAAATGGAGGATCAATTTACTCTAACGTTGTATGAGAAAATGAGCCCTCCCCCCAGTTGTTTAAATATTGAAATTTTTTGATAATCGGAAACTTTATGTAATAACCAATAAGACTGCGCTGAAAAAGTAAAAAAGAAAAACAACAAATTATAAAGGTGGTGGTAGTCTTCTTTAGGTCCGCCATTCTTTTTAAGAGTTGTATTGTTAGTTTCACTTGATATTTGTTAAAAATTCAATACAAGCTTTTTGAATCCCACCTGATGCCTCTTCTTAAAACCAACATTAATGCAACTTTTCTTACTTAATAGCTACATATTAGAGAGTGTCCAAAAGACCCAAGATACAAGGCTTTGTTGGGAAAGCATGCTTATGTCACAGTCATATGAAGATGAATTCTTATTGGTGCGCCCTGTTATCGGGGCTTCAGAATACACCAACTGCAACTCTGCAAGGGGGCCACCTTTTGGCCATGGGTGGCAACCCGTAATGTCTGGAGACAGGATCCTGGTGGTTGAGCAGGTCGTGACCCAGGTAAAAAGTGGTCATGATCTGCAGCACACCACTTTGGCCCTTACCTGGGCTAGACAGGCAGTCGAATTGGGCCTGATCCAATCAATTGGCTGGTCCCGTTCAATTCACCTGTTCAATAGACGTGGGTGGAGTGTGAACCGGGCGATAGTTTAGTCTATCTACTCCAATTGAAAAAAAAAAAACAGTGAGAAGATTAGAAAAGAGAAAAACCAGAAACCGCATCCTAAACAGGAAACAAAGGATGAGCCTCTTCACCTATTCAATAGACGTGGGTGGAGTGTGAACCGGGCGATAGTTTAGTCTATCTACTCCAATTGAAAAAAAAAAAAAAAAAACAGTGAGAAGATTAGAAAAGAAAAATTGTGTTAGGAGAAAAAGACTGATGACTCCTGTTATATTATTGAGTAATAAAACCCAGAATTTGGCAGAGGATTGGAATTTTATTCTTGGCACAAGTATATTGGTATTGTATCCCTGTCTCAGCCAAGGCAAATGGGTTTCCCCCTTGGTTCATTCCCAACCCTAGTTGGACTCCATGGTGGGTTATGGAGCATTGGACCAATGAAAATCAAAACCCTATTATGGCTTCTTCCTTTAAAAAATTTAAAAGGTGTTTATCCGACTCAGATACTGAAACTGACGTAGGCTTTTCAAGATTCATTATTATCGAATCACTGGATGAAATTAAATTAGACCAATTTGATTGAAAAAGTTATATCAAGTGGGTCAAATCTGAAAAATGTTAAAAAAAACTTAGAAATGGTAACCTGCTAGTGGAAGTTCAAATGAAGAAACACACAGATAATTTGCTCAAAATGGATACATTTCACAACATCAAATGCAGAGCATATCCACACGCTAGATTAAATACTTCAAAAGGGTTATAAGAAGCAGAGAGCTTTCATTAGCAACACCAGAGGAAATTGAAACAGCATTAAAAAACAGGGTGTAAAGGAGCATAAGAGAATTACCATCTGACGAAACAATGAAATTATACAGACACATACACATATACTCACTTTCGATAAACCATCCATACCAAAAGATATCAGGATTGGCAATACAATAGAAAGGGTAGAGCAATTTATACCAGCTCCCCTCCGATGTTTTAAATGTTAAAAATTTGGTCATCACAAAGACATTTGCAGAGGACGCCAAGTGTGTGGAAAGTGTGGTGAACGTGACCCAAACCACACAGAGAGTGAGTGCAAAAATATAAAATGTGCAAACTGCCATGAAGGACATCCTGCCTTTTTAAGGACCTGTGATGTCTACAAGAAAGAAAAGGAAATAATATATGTAAAACACACCAAAAATTTACCTTTCCCAGAAGCTAGAAAAATTTTTGAAAGCTATTTGGGAACAAAAACATATGCTAATATTGTACAAAAGCTAAATCAAAACCTCAGGACATGACTTCAATAGATAACCACAAAAAGATCTTATTGAAAAGTTAGTAAATTTGAATACAAGAGAATGGCCAACATTCCAAGAAAACCTAAAAAAATGTATTCAACAGAAACAAAACCAACCAAGCCTAGTACGAAAACAAAAGTAAATATTGATAACCATGTAGAACTGCCCAAAAAGAGTTCCAGGATGGTTGAATGTGCAAATGCAAGATGCCAAAGATCACCAAGCCGACCTCCGGATTCTAACAAATACATGATTAAAAATAAAACAAAATACTATTAAAAAGAAGACCTCAACTAAAAGAATAACACAATCCGCCCCGATAACTACATCAAACAAATCTGAGGAACCTGAAGAAATGGAG
The DNA here is from genome assembly GCA_037127315.1 of Ascarosepion bandense. Taxonomy (NCBI): domain Eukaryota; kingdom Metazoa; phylum Mollusca; class Cephalopoda; order Sepiida; family Sepiidae; genus Ascarosepion; species Ascarosepion bandense. The sequence goes on along the minus strand of JBBBDQ010029751.1, from coordinate 72,922 downwards.
ATTGAAAATAAAATTCCACAAATAAGCAAAACTCAAAACAAAAAAACCCCTATAAATCTAAAAATTAAATCTAAATGGAAAATAATTTAATCCAATGGAATATCAGAGGATTAAGGGCCAACTATTCAGAATTGTTATTGCTCATCACTAAATACTGTCCAGCAATCATATGCCTTCAAGAGACTCACCTCAAAAGCAACTACACCATTAAAATTAAAAACTATCATTCATACAATTATATCAAACATCACATTGATAGACCTTCTGGTGGGTCATCAGTGATCATAAACAATAATATCCCACACAGGGCAATCAAACTAAATACAAGTCTACAAGCAGCTGCTATATCAGCAACCCTCCATAAAACAATAACAGTGTGTTCATTGTATATTCCTCCAAGCCAAGAACTAAAAGAATCAGAGCTAGATAATTTAATAAAACAATTACCAAGACCCTTCATTATAATGGGTGACTTCAATAGCCACAATGAGATCTGGGGAAGTAAGAAAACAGATAAAAAGGGCAAAATAATAAAATCAGTATTAAATAAGCATCAGTTGTGCATATATAATAACAACACAAATACATATTTCCACCCTGCAACAGGCACATACTCTACAATTGATTTAACAATATGACTTTAACCAGTTTTTAGATTACAACTGGAAAGTACATGATGATACATGTGGAAGTGAGCACTTTCCGATTCTATTAGAAAACAAGATTAATAAATTAAATAAAAGAACTCTGAACTGGAATCTGAATAAAGCAAATTGGGATGGTTTTAAAACATTATTATGCCTTGCTGAATTAATCCCAGAAGCAAATAAAATCAAAGAGGAAGACATTTTATATTTTACAAACACACTACTAAATATAGCCAAAAGCTATATACCAAAAAGCCCCACCTCATTAAAATACCATAGGCCATGGTTCAACAAAGAATGCCAAAAAGCTGTAAGACTACACAAAGCAGCATTAAAGAAATTCAAAATAAATCCAACAAAAGAAAATTTAAACTCATTCAAAAATAGCAGAGCCAAAGCCCGAAAGATCATTAAAGACTGCAAACAAAATTCATGGAAAAATTACGTGGCCAAAATAAACAATAATACGAAACCAAAAGAAGTATGGCAGATGATCAAAAAAATAGCAATCAAAAATAACAATACTTCCACAAAACACCTCAATGACAATAATCTGAAAATAACTGATGAGAAAGATATAGCAAATCATCTTGCTGAAACTTTCTTGTAAATCTCATTCACTAAAAACTGAAATAAAAACTTCCAAACCATCAAAACCAGAGCAGAAAAAGTAAAAATAAAATTTCAAAACAAAAATACAGAAATCTATAACCAACTTTTTTGTATAATAGAACTAAAAGAATCTCTTAACAAGGCCCACAATGCTGCAGTTGGACCAGATAAGATTCATTATCAATTCCTAAAAGAATTACCAGAAACCTCACATAAATATTTCCTACAAATATACATGGAACAGGCTTGCCTCCCAGAGAGTAAAACACTACGCCTCCTTGGCATCACACTCTCAGTGGACCTCAAGTGGAATGACTATATTGAATCCATTGCTAAATCTGCTGCTATGAAAGTCAGTTCTCTGTGCAGGGCCCGGAAGTTTTTTCCGTCTGAATCTATCCTGCACATATATAAATCTACCATCCGCCTGTGCATTGAATACTGCTGCCATATCTGGTCGGGTGCCCCTGCTATTCTCCTCGGCTTCTCGACAAGGTACAGCGGAGGGTCTGTAATGTGATCAATACCGACTTGGCAGACCGCCCGCAGTCTCTCTCTCACCGGCGTGACATGGCTTCCCTGTCTCTTCTATAAATACTTTCACAACTTCTGCTCTGATGAACTTAGATCACTGGTGCCCCCTAGGTATGAATTTGCACGAGATACATGATTAGCAACTAGATCCCACCCTTTTACAGTGAAACCGATAAAATGCAACCGTAACTTCTACTTCAACAGTTTCTTCTCTCGCACTTTCCAACTGTGGAATTCCCTTCCACATGATTGCTTCCTCGACGGCTACAATCTCCAGGAGTTTAAATGTAAGGTCAATAGACACCTCCTAACACACTAACTCACACCTATTCTTTCAAACACTCTTCCCATCTTCCCTAACCTCATCCTTGGTATCCTTACCCATCTATCACCTTCCTTTGACATTTCCTATATCTAACCACTCCTTCTCTTTACCTTCCCCTATGTAGCCCCATGCGCAATATTGGCAGTGGAATGCCTTGCTTGGGACGAAATGATTAAAAAAAACCCGAAAAAAACACAAAACATATGGAAAAGCGGGAACATCTCTAGAATATGGAAACAAAGCACAGTTATACCGATACAAAAACCATTCAAAGACGTAACAAATGCAAAAAATTACAGGCCCATTGCTCTTAGCAGTTGTGTGTGAAAAACACTAGAGCAGATGATCAATGCCAGATTGACATGGTACCTAGAAAAGAACAAATTAATAACCGAATATCAATCGGGTTTTAGAAGCTGAAGAAGCCCAATAGATCATCTGATCAGATTAGAAACATTTATCAGAGAGGCTGCTATTAAAAAAGAACATCTAGTGGCTGTCTTCTTCGATATAGAAAAGGCATATGATACCACCTGGAAATATGGTGTAGTAAGAGACCTCAAAAACCTTGGGCTAGAGGGTAGAATGCCAGTAATTATTAAAAGCCTTTTAGAAGATAGAAAATTTAAAGTCTGAATAGGAATTATCTTCTTTGAAGAAAAAGAACAAGAAATGGGTGTATCTCAAGGTAGTATGTTGTCTGTTACGTTATTTAATATAAAAATAAACAATATCGTAAAAAACCTAAACAAAGGAACAAACTGTGCTTTATATGTGGATGATTTCCTGATATAAAGCAAAAAACATGAACCATATTGAAAAACAAATTCAGATCTGCCTCGATAAGCTAAACAAATGGACCACAGAGAATGGACTAACATTTTCAAAAGAAAAAACGAAATCTGTTCACTTCTGCAACCTACATAAACTCCACCTTGACCCAGTATTGAAAATCGATAATACCGAAATCCCAGTAGTAGATCATTACAAATACTTGGGAGTCATTTTTGACCGCAAACTCTCCTTCATTCCCTATATTAAATACTTGAGAATTAAATGCAATAAAACTATACAATTACTCAGAACTATAGCACATACTGATTAGGGAGGAAGCAAAGAAACATTAATAAAACTGTATCATACTTTAATCAGATCAAAACTTGATTATGGCTGCTTCATTTATGGAGCAGCCAGAAAAACATACTTGAAAAAATTAAATACGATACATCACCAGGGAATTAGACTAGCTCTTGGAGCATATAGCACCTCTCCTATTGAGAGTGTGTACACAAGCAAATGAACCACCTCTTAACTTGAGATGGGAAAAACTCGCTCTGCAATATTACCTCAAACTTTCATCATGCCCTCTAAATCCAGCTTTCAGTACTATTTTTCAACCACAATACACTGAGCTTTTTTAGCAAAAAGAAATGGCTATCAAACCTTTCAGTTTACGGATTAAAGAAATCATACAAGAGAACCAAATAGATACAGTGCAAGTTCACGAATCAACTATATCTTCTACACCACCCTGGATAATAAATCAACCAAAAGTTATTCTTGATCTGACAAAATACCCAACTAACCCAATCATATACCAATCAGAAATACTCGACATAAAATAACCATCCAGATTACTTTCATGTATATACAGATAGAGCAAAAAATGAAAATAAAGTCGGATCTGCTGCCATACTTAAAGATCAGAAGAAACGTAAAAGATTATTAAATACAGCTTCCATATATAGTGCTGAAATAATTGCTATTAATTTGGTACTTGATAAAATAACTACAACCAATTGCAACAAATTCATAATCTTCACAGACTCGTTATCTGTGTTTACTGCTTTAAAAAACAAAAACCTTTCTGATCCTTTAATCACGCAAGTATTAAACAGAGTGTATAATTTAACTAAAAGCAAATCTTTTGTTGGATCCCAAGCCATCTAGGTATTCAGGGAAATGACAGGGCAGACTCGGAAGCAAAGAATGCAATGAAAGATGAAATAGCAAAAATTAAAATTCCTTATACTGATTTTTAAGCTGTAGTGAAAAGAATAATTTTTAAAACGTGGCAAAATTATTGGGGTAGATACACTAACAACAAACTCCAAAACATAAAACCCACTAATGGTGAATGGAACATTTAATACAGAAATAGAAGAAAACAGATTTTGCTGACCTGCCTTCACATAGACCATACCTTCATCACGCACCATCATTTACTGGAGGGCACAGAATCCCTATGTACCAACTGTCAACAAAGATTAAGTGTCAAACATACTTTTAGAGTGTACAAACTTAAATAGAGTACAAAAGAAGTATTACCAAACAAGTAGTTTGAAAAAACTATTTATGGAAATGAGCCCAAGCAAGATACTCCGATTTTTAAAAGAAATCGGAATGTACTCAAAAATGTCACTGGTTGAATACTATTTCACACACATATAGATATATGTATTTCTACCAACTTGCTATATATTCCCAAACTTGGTTCTGCCAAATGTGCGTTTGCAAAGTTTGTATTTGTAATACATATACATACAATGTATGTAGGCTGGATTTGGCTTCAGATAACCCATGGTGGTTGGTATGCCATAAAATTTAAATAGCCAAATTAAATATATATATATTTTTATAAAATATTTTATTAATTTAAAATGTGTTAAATATATAAATTTGTTAAATGTATGAATTTGTCTAAATATATAAGAAGTCTGTTATATATATATATCAATTTGTTAAATATACAAACTTCTTGAAATTGTTCTTAACTTTTTGTTTGATGTTTTAATAATTTGATTCTGCGTTAAATGACCCAAGATGGGTTGATACGCCATAAAACAAAACAAACAAATCTTATTGGTGACAACATGTTTGTCTGCCCTGTTGGCTAGGGCTTTAGAATATGCCAACTGCATCTCTGCAGAGGAGTAAGACCTCTTCCTCTCCAATGGAGCCATCTATTTGCTGTGGGTGGTGACCCATGATGTCTGGGGATGAGATCTTGGTGGTTGAGCATTTTGGCGGTCAGGGTTAGTATTTCCAGTTCCCAACATGCTGCTTTGGCCCTTCCCTGTAGGCGGTTGGAGAGGCCCGATCCGATCAATTGACTGGTCAGATTGAGCCCTAACGTCTCTAAAGATAGAAAATTGAAAATTGTATGTAAATGAACTTCTTATTTTATAAGAAAGTTTTATTTTACTCCTCCAATTTATTATATTGGCACTAATGAATTTATATCTTCAGGTTGTTTTTTGAAATGTCCTCAGATTTGTGCTTTATGAATAATTCCTAAGTTTGTCTATGTGATTTCATATTTTTTTTTTAAAAATGCCAAAAGGATTTAGTTTTATAGAATGTAACGAGCATCTGTATCTATCTGCAATTCACTTCCAGCCTAAGTTTGAAATTTCTATTTCTTTGCCACTTCTGTTGTCTCCCCCACCCACTTTCTTCCCTCTGTGCATTTTCTCACTTTTTCCTTTCTGTTAAGCCCAGATGTCATGTGACCGATATCTGTGTCTGTCTATATTTTACTTCCTGCCTAAATTTGGGGTTTCTCTCTCTTAGCCATTTTCATTGGCTCTTTCATCTCGGTTCTTTCTTTCTTATTTTTCTCTTTGCTTTTTATTTCCTCTGTGTCTTTCTATTTACACTTTCTTTCTTGTTTTTGATTTCTGATCTTTTCTACTATCTTTCTTTCTTTTTTTTTCCATTTTTTTAATTTAAAATTTTATTTTTATTTTATTTAATTTTTAATTTTAATCTAATTTTTAAATTTAATTCTTATTTTACTCCTCCAATTTATTATATTGGCACTAATGAATTTATATCTTCAGGTTGTTTTTTGAAATGTCCTCAGATTTGTGCTTTATAAATAGTTCCTATGTTTGTGTATGTGATTTCATCATTTTTTTTTTTAAAATACCAAAGTATTTAATTTTAAACAGTGTAGCTAATGTCTGTATCTATCTTCAATTAACTTCCGGCCAAAGTTTGAAATTTCTATTTCTTTGCTGTTTCTGTTGTCTCCCCCACCCACTTTCTTCCCTCTGTGCATGTTTTCACTTTTTCTTTTTGTTAAGCCCAGACGTGTTTGTATCTATCTATAATTTACTTCCTGCCTAAATTTAAAATTTTTCTCTCTTAGCAGTTTTTGTTGGCTTTTTCCTTTCGGTTCTTTCTTGTTTTCCTCTTTGCTTTTTATTTCTTTTGTGTCTTTCTCTTTCCATTTTTTTTATTTCTTTTTACTTTCTCATCTTTTCTGTCCTCTTTCTTTTTCCCCTCTTTTTTAATATCCTATTACCTTGTACAAAAAAATTTCCCAAAATAAAAGTGATTTTTTTAAAAATTTTCTTTTAAAAAATAACGGTTATTACCATCATTATTAACTACCTGATGAGACATTGTTCTTTCAATGTCGAAACGAAATGTACAGTTTTGTAGTAGATTGTAGTTTGTACATGTTTTAAAATATTTTTTTTTTTTTTTAATCATATCACCCCGAGCAAGGCGGTAATGCCACTGATGCACAAGGGGCTACGTAAGAGTGAAAAGATTGGAAAAAAGAAAGCTGGAAACCACATCCTAAACAGGCAACAAGGGATGAGCCTTTTCACCTGTTCAATAGACATGGGTGGAGTGTGAACCAGGCGATAGTTTAGTCTATCTACTCCAATTGTTTAACTGAATATGTGCATAAATATATATATATATATATATAGTTCTTTAAATTTTGATCATTTATATTTGTCAATAAATTTAAATAGAAATTTTGATGGTAATTTATAAAGTATTGCTACAAACTTACTGAAGAAAAATTTGAATGCATTTTGAAGAATTTAAATGTCTCCTTTAAGGCTAATTTATTTATTTAAAAAAAAAAGAAGATATTTTTAAAACATTGCCAGGTCAATCACTGAATCCTCCTTTATATGGATTTTTTTTGTATGGTTTGTAAAGATCTATATGCCTGTATGATTTAAATATATTGAAAAAAAATTTAGTTTAGGATACCTAATATGAGAAGAATTCTTAGTTTTCTCAGACTTAAAAGAAATAACCTTCTACTTGTGCCTGCCAGTGATATCAAGAGTTGGGGCTTATTGTATGTTGTGGCTAGTGTGGAAGGCTTGAAATAGTGCATTATGCTTGACTGCTTAACTTCATGCAGTTGGTTGTTAGTGCTGAAAAACCTATCAGTAAGTGCCATATGTGATACATGCTTGGGAGATCATGTCTCGAAAGAGACATAACTGACTGGGCAGAAGATTATCCTGCAGTAGGTTGCCATTGCTTTCTGCGGTAGACTGGTTGCCAACCAAGGCTATAGAACCTAATCTGTCCTATTATTTAACCCATAACTGGAGGGAAGAGATGGGTTATTACCTTTCCCAAGGGTATTTGTGTGTAAGTGAATGCAAGGAATTCAACTGAAATTTGAATTGATTCCCCGATTTGTCATTCCGAGTCGATATCCATTGCACCACAGTGCACATCATATACCAAGCCTATTTGTCTTTTTAAACTTAGTCATTTCTGCAAGCATTGAAGTGTTAGCAGTAATAATGAAAATCTTCCAAAAGATTTTTTTGAGACATCAGTTTTTCTTATATGAATTAATGATTACTTCTTTATTTTCCACTATTTTGGTTTATGAAGGGTTTCATAAGTACATTTGGATTGAGAGGAAACCTGTGTTTGAGCAGCATGTTTTTTCTCTTACAGGTTCAGCTATAACTGAAGGGCTATGAATAATTTTAAATGTTGTTGTTCTACATGATTTTTGATTATAGAAATTGTCTGTAATTATGAGATAAAATGATATCAATACATTTTTTTTTAAATATTTTGTATGGAATGAATTGATATTGCTGTTATGGTGATTTATAAGAACATTTTCTGGTATCTATAAAGTAATAGAATGTGACAAAAAACTTTATTTCTACTATATCTTTTAAATTCAAAGCTCAAACAATCAGTTTATATAGTCTCTTGTACTGTGGTTAATACATTCAGTATTTTTCTCATTTTATATTTGCAGAAAAAAATATCTAAGTTACATATTAAATTCTTTGTACTTGTTCTTCAAAGAAAAAATATTTAATATTGATTATTGAATGCTTTCCATCTGAAATTGTAAAATTTGTTTTACCAGTGAAAACAGCAGATCAAATTGCACTTGAAAGAAAACAACAAAAGCTTGAAAAAGAAAAGGCAAAAAATCCAGAATCTGTAAAAGAAGAAAATGGTAAGTTTTTTATTCAACATCATTTTATGGTTATTCTTCTTTAGAAATCTAACATTTTGGTCTCTAAATCCAAAGTAAAAACAATAAAAAAAAAAACTTTTGCAAATATGACACATGTTTTGATTAGAATAATTAAAATCTTTATAAAATAGAATTCTTCTAAAGTTTTTGATGATTTAATTTGTAGAATTTCAATATTTTTACTTATGTCATATCATTGGAAAAACTTTAAATCTTATTAAACTTGATTTGGAGCAAACCTCCTGTCCTTAATAATGAACACTCTTTCCCCATAAATATAGTGAATTTGAAATATATAATAAAAATATAGTTTTAAGGTATGTTATATTTATGTAGGTACCTCTAAAAAACAGCATGAAACAGCATAGTATGAATAAAAAAGTTCATAAACTTAATAAAACAAACTTTTTCCATCAAAATATTTATATTTTTATTAAGAGGAAAGATCAAAGCAATTTTTAATTATTTTTAAAAAATTTTGAATCCCTGCTAACATTTTCGAAATTTTGATAGAAAATGTTGTTTTATTTGAGTTAGCGGCTAAAAAAAAAATTACGCCTTTATTACAATAGGTTACGTAAATGATGACACAACCCACTTTTTTCCCCCGCTAACAAACACATTAATTTGAAAATTCTCGCAAAAATCAAATAATAGTCAGATTTGAATGAAATTTTCAGTACTCATTCACAAATGAATGAAATTATTTTTGAAATTATTATTTTTTAAAATTTCTTGGTGAAAATATTTTTTTATCTCTGTTACCCCCCCCCCTACGTAAATCCATGAAATTTTAATAAATTTTAATTAGCTGTAAAAAAATTTTTTTATTAGTTAAATGCAGGACTCATTGGGTAATATAAATCATCTATGTTTTTTATTCTAAAGTGGACAACCTGGCCAAAAATCTGCTCCGAAGAGTAAGATAAAAATGCAATAAAACTGTGATATAATTTAATTTGAGAAACTTTTAATTGCTGGAATAAATAATAATTATTAAGGACATTATAGTCCGAAGAAAAAAAAAATTTTTCGTTTACTAATAAAATCTTGAAATAATTGTTTATATTTTTTATTTTTTTATTATAATAATTCATAAAAGTGTTAAAAATATTTTAAAAACCTGTTATAAAAACGTTGAATTTCTTTTTTACTTAAAAGTGTTCCATATGGGTCATAACAAGTTTCCGTAGAGGTCATATTGTTTTTAGAAGTTAACAAGTGTTTGGATGAATTCCCCTTACATCGAAAACTACACAAACCACACTTTGATTCTAATTTCATTCTTTTTTTATTAAATTAAAATTATTCTAAAAGAAATTTAATTTTTCAGAAAGCATATTAATAATTTAAGATAAATATGTAATATCTAAACATAAAAATATTTAATATTTCAGAAAAATATTAATAAATAACATAATAATAAGAATTAAATTAAAATAACTATAACTAAGTTATATTATGATAATATAACTTAGTTCGGTTATTTTAATTTAATTCTTTCTTTTAAAAGAAATTTAAATTTTTTATTTATTCAGAAAGCATATTTTATTTTTATTTATTCAGAAAGCACAGTCTGGCTATAAATCTAAACTAAAATTCTATAAAATATACTTGCTGAAAATATGTTAAATTTTTAATTTTACTATTTAGTTAAAAAACAACAAAAAAAAATTTTAATTTCCAAATGCTACATTTTAAGCTACATGAATTTTTTGTCACTTTCGGTCACCATCCAAACGTCATTCACACCTGCTACTTGTCAACACATAATTTATCGCTCAGATAAGCGCTGACAAGAGGTCTACCATCAGTAAAGAGTGATTTATTTCATAAATTTCCCAACAGTAAGCAGTTAATACTTGTTTGAAATCAGATAAAGGTAAGTTTCAATTATAAAAATCAACTTAATAATGTGTCAAGGAGGTAGATTTTTTTGTGCGAGATTTTTAAAACAGAAATTTAGCTACTGTTTACACAATGTGTTGATTACTCAATAATGGCGGTAAATTTAAAAAAAAAATTTTTCAGCAGTTAAATTTGTGATTCTGAGCAATATAATTTCGGTTTTAACTAAACCAGGGTATTTTGCTTACTGTAATTAGTAAATTTGATCTCTTGGCTTTCAATTAAAGCTAAAATTAAAGCTTCAAGAAAACATTTTTATTTTTAAAGATTAAATTTAAATTGAGGTATCGAAAATGAGCAGTGATTTTTGTTGTAGGTACCTATATTTATGAGTTAAAGTGCTTAATATCAGAAATAATGCATATGTAAATATAAAAATATATATTTCACATTTAACAATTTTTTATAAACAAAAATTTGGATTACTAATTGAATTGCCTTTAAGTGGAGTGATGGCATGTATTTTCTTAGAATTTCTCAAATCTAGTCCTTTCTGAAATATTTTAAGCAATCGATCAATATAATTCCAGTGATGATGTCCTATTAATATATCTTCATAATACTGATTTACCTGCTCTTGTTGATAATCTAAACAAAGTTGACTATACAGTAGAATTTATGTATGAAATGGAAAAATACAATATTTTACCTTTCATAAATTCATGCTTCATGTTGTAAATAGCTTAAAAGCTTGTCCACCAGATATCATCTCATAAAAATGATCTCATAAGTTTTGACTCCCATCATAATAACAAAATAAAATCCATAATAATCATCAGATTATTTAAGAGCACTAAGAATGTGCAGCCCACAATATTTACATGAAGAGGAAAATACATTGAAAACACTTAATCTTCTCAAATACTCTTTCATATTCAATACAAAAAAAGGCCCATAAAATATTCCAAAATAGAAAAGCAGCCCTTCTTGAAAAACCCAAAGAATTAAAAAAAAAAATTCTTCTACCCACTAACTCTATCACAAGTATAATGGGAAAGAATTTATCTAAACTCATCATACAATTTGTCACAACTGCATCTAAAACAATAAAAGACTTTATTAATACAAAACAAAATAAACCAAAATTTGGAGGAATTTACTCTATTACCTGTAATAATTGCCACAAGAAATACATAGAAGAAACCTCAAGAAGTTTAAGATTATATGCACACATACAGGGCTTTTTACAAAACAACATTAAATGCATTAGTTGCTCACTTTTATGAGACAGACCAATCATGATCTTAAAAAATACTACTCTTATTAAATGTGAAAACAATTCACTAAGGTGAAAATGTTTAGGAAGTTATTTAATCTCCAGGTCATCTACAGTAAATTTGTGTCTCGGTTCTTACAATGTTTCACCATTCTTAGCAGATCTATTATTACAATGTGAGATGTTTAATAACAAAAGTGATGGAAACTCAAAGAAAAAGAACCTAAAACAAATGAAATGAGCTGCTTAAAATAATAATAATAATAATAATGATAATAATGGTTATCTTTAAATTTAAAATTGCTAATGTCTATTGTGTGTGTGCGCACATGTCATAAACTTACTTTGGTCAACAAAAACTTTTTACACTTTGTCACATATATATATATATATATATATATATATATATATATGATTGAAGAGTTCAACATATCACCTAAAGAGGAGCAGTTCTGCTCCGAAACATGAAAATTTTTGTGTAGTGATACCATGCTTTTATAAACCATTGTAACTACTATTACAGTATTAAACTCTACTCTGTATCGAGCACTGTTTATAAAAGTAAATGCTTGAACAGTGGGTTTTGATCTATGCGTTCTTTCGCTTTCTTGCAATGTATGCATACATACATACATACATATATATATATATATATATAAACAAAGATATTGGTCAGAGTCAAATTAGACCATGAAGTAGTTGTATCAAAAAGTGCTCAATACACATTTAATGTAGAGCTTTTCAATATTCTAATTTGGAAGGTCAGCCAATTATGCTACCTTGGTTTCAACCTTTCAGTATCTTCAGGCATCTTACATTAACTAAACATCTTATGGTTTTTTTTGACAAATAACAGGAACTTCCAGAATACATAACCAGAAATTTAAAATAAGGGAAGGGGTTGGTTAAGAAATGTGAACATTTTTATTTGGATTTGTATGATCCTAAAATATATTTTCTATGGTGTTTACATTTGGACATTACTTCAGATCTATCATTTAGCAACCTTTCTCATTCTGGAAATTATACAATGGCTAACTTCTTGTCACAATCTGCAGACGTCATCACCATTGCAAGGTCTGGCCTTTTTTAATATGTTCCAAGTTAAATAAGGGTCTTTGCCATTTTTTCTTTTGATTGCCACATATGATTGGCTAGTTTGGTACAGTTTTTGAAGCTTTTTAGTTTGAATGTTGATTTGTGATTATACTATTGTTTTTTAAAATTCCCTTCAGCACATCCTACATATATATTTCTCTGTTCATTTGTAACTTTTGCTTTGTAAATAATTCTTTCTGTTTTACAAAAATCCATCAAGTTGACATTTGCTTTTATCTCTGCAGTTACATTTTTCATTAATGATATTTTGCTGCACATTATTTTTAAAAATCTTAGCATTTTGTCACTTTATATAATTTTCCAAATTGCAGGTGAAGCTGTAACTTAATTTAACTGTATTTCTATTGAACATCTTGTGTAATTCTGAGTTTTTAGGGAAGTGTATATAATCTGTTCAAAAAATATTGTCCCTATTTTAGACTTGTAAACTAAAAAGTAAGTTAAACCAAATAATGTTTTGTTTCCTCGCATTATTTTTCATTTGATTATTTATTTCAGGTTTATATTCTAATTCATTTTTATGGTCATTCTGATTTAAAGCCTTTTTATAATCTTTTTTTCCTTTCATTGAAAATTGTTTTGTGAGAGGAATTTTTTGTTAAGCTGTGTTCTATTTCTTTAGGGATGTGTTTGATTCTCTTAGCAGTATAGTTAGATCCAGTGTTTACATGTTTTTTTTTTGTTGTTTTTTTTTAAATCATATCACCCCAAGCAAGGCGGTAACGCCACTGATGCACAGGGGGCTACATAAGAGTAAGATTGGAAAAGAGAAAACCGGAAACCACATCCTAAACAGGAAACAAGGGATGAGCCTCTACACCTGTTCAATAGATGTGTTGTGTTGAGTTTCATATATGGGGAGACACTGCCAGTTTGCAGATTAAATTCTACATCCGAATATTGGATGACTTTTTATTTGGACCTTGATTTCGAAATTGAAGCTCTTGAATAGTTTGAAAAGCATTTTACTTATCTTGTCATTTGCTCCTTTTGTCCAGCACTAACATCAACCCATCATTTCTATATAATCTGGGATTGTCTATATGAACTTTTTCATTGATTTTATTTAGAATATACAGGCCCATTAGTTTGAAGATCTTAGCTTTGTTAAATGAACCTTGTGGTGCATCAAAGATGCACTCTTTTTTTCTTTTTTAATCCATGCTTTTCCATTGGAATAGTATAGAATTACAGCATAAAGTTTCTGTTATTTGTTTGAAAACACTTCAATGATCATTTAATACTTATCAACCTTTCAGTATCCTAAGGATACTATATGAATATATAAGACATCTTCTGAAGAATTGAATGCTTCTTGTATTTTTCCTTTTTTTCTTTCAGATGTAAATATGACCGAAGAAATAGTTCTTCGTGTCTATGATAAGAACATGAAGGATCAGTTTGGAAATTATCCTGCTTGGATGAAAAGGAAACAAATTAAAAAAATGAAAAGAAAAAATGACTCTAAGAAAAGGAAAAATAAAAAATCAAGAAAATAAATGCAAGAGTTATTTTATTTTATTCTAAACATGTTAAGGTAGAAATCAGTGTGTGAGAAAGAGACGTCTTGATCTGCTAAAAAGTTTAGTTCAAAATTAAATGGGGGCATAAAAATGGTATTTTACTAGTCTTCTAATTTGAAAGCACCTGGTTACTTTCCAAATCATTATGGTATGAAAACTTGGGGTGACTCAGACATTTGTGCAAAATTAATATGGTCAAGACCTTGAACTAGTGAGATTTGTGAAAAGGCTGACAAATGGTTCAGCAGATATATGGATTAAAAGAAAATGTGTGTGAGCGACATTGACTTTTTTTTTTTTTTGATGTGTAGAGGAAAACCAGGATGTGCGTTGTGGTCCAGCGGATATCGACTCGGAACGAGAAATCGGAGAGCCGAGTTCGAATTCCAGTTGAATTCGTTGCAATCATATACACGCAAATACCCTTGGGAAAGGTATTAATCCGTCTCTTCCTTCCAGCTATGGGTCAAATAACAGGACAGATTGGGTTCTATAGCCTTGGTTGTTAACCAGTCTACCACAGAAAGCAATGGCAACCTACTGTGGGATAATCTTCTGCCCAGTCAGTTAATGTCTCTTTTGAGACATGATGTCCCAAGCGTGTATCACGTATGGCACTTAACTGACTGACTGAGAGGAAAACCAAACTTCTATAGGAGTAATATTCCTGAAATAGCATTTTCTGCTGGCTTGTGGCCAAAAAACTGCTTGTCTCTTGATGAATTTCCTCTACTGTTCCAAAATCCTGACACCAGTCTATTGACCTTTTCTATTTGTTACAAACTTTTCTGCTGATCTTAGGCAATCAATCACTGTATTCTTACCTACTTCATAAGTCATCTATAGTTTTATTTTATTTTATTTTAAACCATGAATACAGGCAATGATTTTAGATTGAATTTTTTTTCCTTTTGAAATATGGACTGAAGCTTTTCATTCTAGTAGTTTATTGTCTTCTTTTTGCTATTACTACAAAGTTTTAGCTGATTCATTTTGTTTTTTTTCTTGCATGATCTGCAGGAAAAGAATAAAGAAATATTCTTTTAGTTGGTGTAAACAGAAAATATTTATTTGATACATGGAATAGGAAGTTATCGAGAGCCATGATTGTCCATATATTAAAGAGACACGAAACATAGAAGTTATCTCAATATTAAGTTTTACTTCTTGACTCGGCACAAAATGAAGGTAACCATTTATATAAAACCATTTTGTTACTTGAATCATTGTCATGGTAAGAGCCATTTGCTATTTTTTCATAGAGAAAATTCCACTTTGCTAAATGTAGAATTTTTACTGCCATCGCAAGTTTTGTTCAGCTTGACCCCTTTGCATATATTATGTCAACAAAATGTTTTGCTTCATCAATCTTTGTCAGGTGTAAAAATCTCTTAATGAAAACATGCCAACCACAATGGTGCATAACATAAATTTTTAGCCCATTGAGTTGCTCTGAAAAACTAAAATATAAACTCTGAATTCTTTGATTAGAAGCTGCTATTTTGTTTATATTATTTTGATCTGTCTGTGCATATGTGTGGCAGTATGTATGTGTGTGTCCAATCCATTTATATGGGCCAATGTTCGTTTTATGTTTTTGTTCTATTCCTAGGTAAGAGATTTCGGTCAGTTGGGCAATTTGATGGTCACAGCTGTTGTCTAGAAACTTTAAAATTCATATTTTTATACTACAAGCATATCTTTTAATTTGGTTTCATTATTTACTTTTAATAAGCTAATACTTTGTTCAGTCTGATGTCTTCAAAATGAAATATGCAAATATTTATTGTTCTTTTTTTGGCTTCTGAAAGAAAATATAGAAAAAGGGATAAAAATACAGTGAAATCTAAATTGAGAAGTTTGTAATAACCTTTTACAAAAATGTGAAAGGTCACTTAGGCCTTGTAATGACTATTGCAGTAGTAACTGATTGTTTTTTTTATTTCTTTCCAAATTATTGTCTGCTCTCTAAAGTTTTCTCTATTTTGTAAATTTTATCAAGCTGAACAAAAATCTTAATTTCTTCATAAAATAATTGCTAGAAACTGTAATAAATCATAGAATTGGAAACTGATGTTACATTAATATTTACAAAGTTTAGATTTGGCTGGCACAAGGCTGCAATAATGTGAGCACCTAGAGAGTTTGTTCATATCAGCTGGTTTGATCATATCTTTCTATACTTCAACACGCTCCTCTTAACCATTTTATAAGCTACTAGAGAAAGTAACTCAACTGAAAGGAAATATTGGTAATGGTAAAGCACTACATGCAAAAAAATAACATTAAAGCCACAGAGAAATATGTCCATCATAAGAAGTGGCCAATAAAGCAAGACTAGTGAAAGTGGGAGTATTTTATGTTCAGTTAGCTTTCTTTTTATTTTTATTTATTTATTTATTTTTAAATCATATCACTCCGAGCAAGGCGGTAACGCCACTGATGTGCAGGGGGCTACATAGGAGTGAAAAGATTGGAAAAGAGAAAACCGGAAACCGCATCCTAAACAGGAAACAAGGGATGAGCCTCTTCACCTGTTCAATAGAAAGTAATGTTTATTGAGGGATGTGCGTTGTGGTGCATTGGATATCAGCTCGGAACGAGAAATCAGGGAGCCGAGTTCAAATTCCAGCTGAATTCATTGCATTCATTTACGCGCAAATATTCTTGGGAAAGGTATTAATCCTACTCTTCCATCCAGTTATGGGTTAAATAGCAGGACAGATTGGGTTCTATAGCCTTGGTCGGCAATCAGTCTACTGCAGAAAGCAATGGCAACCTACTGTGGGATAATCTTCTGCCCAGTCAGTAATGTCTCTTTTGAGACATGATCACCCAAGCGTGTATCACATATGGCACTTAACTGATTGACTGAATGTTTATTGCAATAGCTAAATTGTTTTTGTAATGTGTTGATAACTCCGTTTAGTTGTTAAATGCTAAAATAATTAAAAGCCTTTACTGAATATGTCCCAGTGAAATGGGAATGTGTCTATTATGCTATCAGAAATGGTAAGTTAAAGTATTTTCAGTCCTATAAGTTTCACTTAATTTAAAAAAAAAGAAATAACTGCCTCAGCAGTAGGTATGGTGCCTCGCATGAGTATTAAGGTTGTAAATGGCACCATGCGCTGACTTTGTCTTCACATCGACTAACCAAGCCTGTGAGATAATCACTTCCATAAACTTTTCGCTCTAAACCCAAAAACTTTTAGTGGCCACAACCAGACAAGTGTTACACACTCCAAACTGTTTATCTGATGTGGGTAAGTCTTGTATCCCAAGATGTTGAGCTTCTGCAATTGTCATCCGATTTGAAACAAATATTTCTTCTTGTTTAAAATATCACAGAAATGCATCTTTTAACAATGAGGCAGCTGTTTGAGGTATTGGAAGCTTTATTAACAACCTGAAATTAAACTCATTTTTTTCTACAGGAGAACTGCTTAACAAATATAACGTGGGTGGCTTCTTTACATAATTTTATCTATCAAGTAATTTTTTAAATTTAGGAAAATATTCTCCATAATTTTTTTTTTTTTTTAATTGGATTTTTACATACTTTGGTTCTAATAGTATTAATGCTTTTTTTATTTTACTAAAGATTTTTTATAACAGGTCTGTTTTACACAAAAATTTTATTCTCCAAGGAGTACTGTTTATATATATATATATATACACACTCTATATATATATATATATATATATATATTTTAATTCAGATACTTCAATCCAAGGGAAAAAAGCAGGAAGGTAAATTCCAAAAAACCCGATCCTAATTAATATTAAAAATTTATTTTAATATTAAAAAATGATACAGGAAGAGAGCTCCATGTAATAAAATATTACAGAGCAAATATATATATTAAAAAGGATTAATTCAAAGATGTTGAATGGCCATTTCGATATGACGATCCCCACGGGGAGCGACACATCACCTCAGCAACAGAAAAAAACCTTTCAGAAACTGGAGAAAAATTAGTCTACTTTTCCTTTTTAAATAGATTGCAAAGAAATTAAAATTAAAAAATAAATAATAATAAAATAAAATAAAATAAAATAAAAATAAAGGGAAAGAAAAAGAAAAGGAAAAAGAAAAAGAAAAGGATAGAATAAAATCAAATAAATAAGAAAAGAAAAAAATTGACATCGTCTGGGTTCGCAAAAAAAAGGGGAGAATGTAACTAAAAATTAACAGACAGCCGTGTTGAATCAATTAAAGCAACACGGAAAAAAGTTGGTAAGAGAGATAAAAGAAGGAAGGGAGGGAAAAAGAAAGAAACTAAAGAAAATATTTTTTTTAAATATTACAGACGCTGGACAAATTCAAAAATCTAATTTCCCCAAAACGTTGAAGTATTAAAAAAAGCCTTTACTTAAAAAGGCATAATTATTGATAAAAGGGAATAAAAAGATATAGGATTTGAAATAAAATTATTTTTTAAAAAAAATTAGGTCATTTGAAATTAAACTAAATAAAGACAATACTAGGTAAAAAAAAAAAAAAAAAAAAAAAAAAAAAATTACAATTATTATATATACATATCAATAGAAGTACACACATATATATATATATATATATATATATATATATACACACACACCATTTAACGAATAAGAATACATATATACATACACATACACACACATACATTCAATTTATTACACACTAATATACATATACATGCGCATACACACATATATATATGTGTGTGTGTGCGTGTGTGTGTATATGTGTGCATGTATGTGTACACATGTATATTATGTCTATGTGTGTGCGTGTGTGTGTATATGTGTGCATGTATGTGTACACATGTATATTATGTCTATATGAATTTTTTGTATATAGGTGTGTACACACATATATATATGTGTGTATGCGCATGTATATGTATATTAGTGTGTAATAAATTGAATGTATGTGTGTGTATGTGTATGTATATATGTATTCTTATTCGTTAAATGGTGTGTGTATATATATATATATATATATATATATATATATGT
This sequence comes from Ascarosepion bandense, assembly GCA_037127315.1. NCBI lineage: Eukaryota > Metazoa > Mollusca > Cephalopoda > Sepiida > Sepiidae > Ascarosepion > Ascarosepion bandense. Next base: position 53,757 of record JBBBDQ010029751.1, on the reverse strand, counting down.
GTGTACTTCTATTGATATGTATATATAATAATTGTAATTTTTTTTTTTTTTTTTTTTTTTTTTTTACCTAGTATTGTCTTTATTTAGTTTAATTTCAAATGACCTAATTTTTTTAAAAAAATAATTTTATTTCAAATCCTATATCTTTTTATTCCCTTTTATCAATAATTATGCCTTTTTAAGTAAAGGCTTTTTTTAATACTTCAACGTTTTGGGGAAATTAGATTTTTGAATTTGTCCAGCGTCTGTAATATTTAAAAAAAATATTTTCTTTAGTTTCTTTCTTTTTCCCTCCCTTCCTTCTTTTATCTCTCTTACCAACTTTTTTCCGTGTTGCTTTAATTGATTCAACACGGCTGTCTGTTAATTTTTAGTTACATTCTCCCCTTTTTTTGCGAACCCAGACGATGTCAATTTTTTTCTTTTCTTATTTATTTGATTTTATTCTATCCTTTTCTTTTTCTTTTTCCTTTTCTTTTTCTTTCCCTTTATTTTTATTTTTATTTTATTTTATTTTATTTTATTATTATTTATTTTTTAATTTTAATTTCTTTGCAATCTATTTAAAAAGGAAAAGTAGACTAATTTTTCTCCAGTTTCTGAAAGGTTTTTTTCTGTTGCTGAGGTGATGTGTCGCTCCCCGTGGGGATCGTCATATCGAAATGGCCATTCAACATCTTTGAATTAATCCTTTTTAATATATATATATATATATATATATATATATATATATATATATATATACATTAAGCTCTACTTTAATGAATTTCTTGAAATTTCATAATAACTAAATATCTTTAATGTAAAAAAAAAAAAAAAAATTAATTTGTAAAGAGAACCTGAAAGTTTCAGTAAAATCTGTTAATGACTGGGTGCAATGGATCATCATCTAAATTAGACAAAAAGGAAAATAACACAGAAATTTCATTTTAACAGATATATTTACTGACATTACACAAAAATATATTGAAATACTAAAGAGTAAATTTAGTCAATAAAATTACCATTGGCTTTAACCACTACCTCCAGACAACTTCAGAATCTCCTTCAACTCTTCTAGACGGTCTCCTTGTTTAAGTTTGTTAGTACTGCCATAAACCTTGTCTTCAGTTCATCTTTGGTGTTACAAGGAGTTTTGTTGGTCTTTTGCTCAACTGTGCCCCACACATAATAATCAAGGGGGTTGCAATCTGGGGGGTTAGGTGGCCAGATGTAAGGGCTGATGTGATTGCCAAAATTGTCTGACAACCATGATTGGGTTCTCCTGTTTGGTATGGTGCAGTGTCCAGTTGCCAGAAAGGATCTTCCAATAGCCACCCTATATAATGTTTTAATACTGAAAGAGATATAAAATTATGAAAGTGTACACTTTAATAATTAGGAATAAGTAATATAATTTTGTTCAATTATTATAATAATGTATTAGAACACAAAAGGTTTATTCTAAAATTTAAAAATTATTTATTTTCCGAACAACCTAATATAAACATGCGGCTCGTGTGCAGGTACATTGACACAAATAGTAGCGTCAGTGACATGTCACCACAATACTTTGACGATGGCAACATGACTGCATATAATGGTAGAGACGGTTACCAAAAGAAGCTTTCATGTTCCAAAGTCATAAGATACTATTGAACTTTGGCCGTAGCAAAAAAAGTAGCATAAGCTGTCACAGGATGAGAAATATTTTTTGTTGTATTTTTTAAAACTCATTTTACCCCAAGCACGGCAGTAGAGCAACTAAGACTATCAAGTGTGGAAGAATATGAGAAGAAAAGCGTTATTAAGGACAGCAAACAAAAGAACAGGAATTAAGAAGACAAATAATAACGATTGATATTGCATTTAAATTTTTGAATATCAAAGTTGACTGGAAAGCAGAAATTCGAGAGAGAGTTTTGCAAGTGAAAAGAAATGTTTAGCAAAGAAAGGTTTTCCTAGCAATTTCAACTGTAAAATGACGAGACCTTGCTTCCAGTCAAGTCAGTCAGTCAGTTATGGGCCATACGTGATACACACTTTGGGCGATCATGTCTTGAAAGAGATATGACTGACTGGGCAGAAGAATATCCCGCAGTAGGTTACCATTACCTTCTGCGGTAGACTGGTTGCCAGCCAAGGCTATAGAACCCAGTCTGTCCTGTTATTTGACTCATAGCTAGAGAGGGAAGAGATGTATTATATTATTAACTAGTAATTAGTGGGGTATCAGTATATTACTTCATAACAATATACAACTGATCCCCCACTTTATGCCCAGAAGTTTTAGTTATATTTTCAACTATTATATTCAGTCAGTCAGGTAAGTGCCATACATGATACACGCTTTGGGCGATCATGTCTCGAAAGTGACATGACTGACTGGGCAGAAGAATATCCCGCAGTAGGTTGCCATTGCTTTCTGCGGTAGACTGGTTGCCATCCAAGGCTAAAGAACCCAATCTATCCTTCTATTTAACCCATAACTGGAGGGAAGAGACGGATTAATACCTTTCCCAAAGGTATTTGCGCGTAAGTGAATGCAAGGAATTCAACTGGAATTCGAACTCGGCACCCCGATCTCTCGTTCCCAGTCGATATCCAGTCAAGTACTACGTTTAAATTCGTAAAAACAAGGTAGCAAAGAAAGAGAAAAGCTCATTAGAACAATTATAAAAATATTTCTAAAAAAAATTCACATTATATATACCTACCTGTTGACTTCTACTACAATGAAGATATATATATATATATATATATACACACACACACACACACTTTCTTCAAATAAATGATTTCATTTTGAATTTTATATCGAATTATTATTATTATATTAATAATAATAATAATAACAACAATAATGATGATGATAATAATGAAAATAATAATAGTAATAATAATAATAATAATATAAAGGGAATCCTACCAAATGCAAAAACAGCACTTTAGTTTTCATATACTGAGGAAATATCCACCATCTCCCCTCAACGGAAGTTTATTGACCCAAAGAAACTTAATTACCTACACCACTGCCCTCAGGTAATATTATTTCTATTCCACCTGTGAATCATTGACTAACACAGAGATACTTTGGCCTTTGCCGACACTTGTTTTACGTTCCTACCAATAACACAGGATACCATTGTGTTCACGTAAATTCTCGCGCCTTTCTCGAGGCCGTGTTGCCAGTTTCTGTAGTCTATCTGTGTGAAAGCGACAGATGGGCCACTAAATAGATGCCAGCAAAACCTCTGTTCTACAAAGGTCGGTTAACAAACCGACTATAATGAAATTCGTCCTCTTTTGCGCTGACATTTCATATGGTGATTTTTCTAAGCATAGCTAAGATGTTGCACACCGCCGAAAGTATGTACCACCCAGTGAGAGTCAAACTCACAATTCAGTTATTATTGATTTAGCGAGACAAGCTTGCTAACCATTACATCACAACGAAGTGACCCTGAAACTCCGTGTGCGATTGTACGTTATCAAACAATATTGCACGGAGATATTGTCAATTCCACTGTGATCTGCCAGGCAAGCAAACGACACAGCTCAGGTGACCCTGAAGATAGGGTGCATTAGGGTATAATGACGAGGAAACACGTGTGTATATTTTAACGACACAAAATAAGGAAGTTATTTACAAATTTATAGTTGTAATTGTCAGTAGCTTATTTCAATACAAGTAATCACACGTTAAAAGTTTTAGATTTGATAAACAGCCAAATGGAAAAATATTCATATTAAATATCAGACACTAAGTAAATTTCCAAAATTCATTTTTCACACAAAAATATTACAGTTGAATTCAATATAAAAGGTACATATTTTTTGGTACTTAGCTTCAACTATCAACTGTTGTCATTAGAGGCTGATAATGTATCAGCGTGAAATTTGACACCGGCGATATTCAGAAGCGTAGTCTCTGCTTTTCACTCTTCCCCGTTTATCTGACCCCAACTGTCCAGTCAGGTCACATGGTTGGATCAAACGCAAACTTTTTGTTGAGCGGGAAGGAACATGACACGGGTCATTAAAAGATCAATTAGTTATTTTTTTGTAAATCACTCTTTTCATTGGTAAGAAAATTAATTCACGCTTGCAATCTTTTTTTCTTTTTGATTTAAATAGATTTTCACACTTTGCGAGTTTGCAAACCGTGAGGAAAAGAAAATTATTTTTATTTCATGTTCACCACAACTCTATTGACATCAACTGTCGGAACAAAATTTTGTATCCGATTACATTTTGTGTTGATTTGAGGAATAACGAGAGCTTATGCTTAGGCATGTTTTTGCATGATAATATATCATCCACACCCCAAAAAGTGACGCTAGAAATTCGTAAATATAGACATTAGAATCGAATTGGCTATTATGGCGGACTTTTGAAAGTAGGATCAAACGAAGAGCCAACTGATGTAATGCATATTTAATGAATATGCACACACTTTGGTTCCCTCTTGCAGTTATGTGATTAGCTGGTGTCAGCTATAAATACAGACGAAGGAGACGTCTACGTCCATACCAGGGGTTTTGCTTTTTTAATGCTTTTTGAGGCGATCGGATTAAGAACACGTTTCAAGATTTTGGCGGTCTTTAAAATTTAAACACTTGAACGTAGTCATTGTTACGACTTATTGACCAATCAGTAACGATTATTGTAAGACTTGAGTCTGGAGCTTTCATCATGTCTAACTCTTGCACACAAATCTATAACTAGCGCATGAAGATATACAGCAAAAGTGGTCCTCAAGAATAAGATGGGGGTCCGTGAATTAACTCATCACGTGAAATTCAAAGTATAAGTTTTCAATGTCTGGATATTTATTTTAACTTATTAACCCTCTAGGGCCATTCGTATCATATTTGATTTGGTATTTCCCTATAAGGAAACATTTGGTATTCATTGACTGAGCAGTCAGTACTGCTTTCATTTGAAATTTATAAAATATTTCTCTTAAAAAATTTTTCAGGAAAATATTTCTTTCAAGGTTTGTTTTCATACTGTATCAAATATGATACGAATGGCCCTCGAGGGTTAATGTTATCAAATGACAAAAGCTTGCACTATCGCCCATTACATGCCAACGTTATTTATACAAAAAATTATTTTACGCATGCAAGAGCTTGATGTTCAAATTTACTTTTTACGTTTAAAGTGGATCTCTAGACTAAAACTTGAAATATAAAGGGGTCCGTAAGTAAAAAAGTTTGAAAACCCCTGGTCTATACGACTAGAAGTTTACAGGTCTTCGACTAGTGGTCTACGACTATTGACTACGCCTACGTCTCAGAATACTGCATACAACGAGTACCGTCCATTACGTCTACTTACTAGATTGACTTTACTAGAGAGGAGAGTTGAATCCAGCAGTTGAAGAGGAAGAAGTCAGTGAGCTGGGTGCAGCGCCCGATGCTTGTATATGCCTGTGTGACGGATCAAACCCACACCACGCCGAGACACCGAAGAAGAGCAAATAAAATATAATTGTATATTTTATATTTGCGTGTTGATGCCCCGTGATTTTGACTGTCTTCTCTCTTTTAAAATCACGGGGCATCAACACGCCTACGTCTCAGAATACAGCATACGACGAGTACCGTCCATTACGTCTATTTACTAGATTGACTTTACTACCCGGTTGCATTTGCCTAAACCGCTTAACTACCTCGATATATATATATATATATATATATATCCCTTTCCTGGACATAGCACCAATTAAACTCGTATTGTAAATATACATTTAACTTGTTGCGTACTTTATACTCCATAAAAATAGTTTAGAATATGCATCGACGACAATACTACTCCTGCAGCTTCTTCTCTCACACTTCCCGCCTGTGGAACTCAAGTCAGCTAGCACGTTACTGACTCTCCTTTGGAGCCTGTTGAGAACACTGAGGTGAACGGCAGGGGCGCCTGACCATAAATGGCAGCAGTACTCCATGCACGGTCGAATGGTAGACTTGTATATATGCAGGATGGATTCAAGCGGAAAAAACATCCTGGATCGACACAGTGACCCAACCTTCTTAGCAGTGGATTTAGCTATGGATTCGATGTAGTGGTTCCATTTGAGATCAGAAGAGAGGGTAAGGCTGAGGAGGCGCAGTGTATTGCACTCAGGGAGGGTCGCTTGGTCCATGCTTATGGGAGGCAGGAGAGGTTGCCTGTGATGATTGACAGACAACAGCTTGGTCTTAGTCGCATTGAAATTGACAAGCCATTTCTTTTCCCAATTCACCACAGAGTGTAGATCCCGTTCAAGGTCAGCAGCAAGTTTATGTTTGTCCACCACGACGGGTTTCTTGCTGATGCGGGAGTAAATCGTTGTGTCATCTGTGTAGATGCCTACTTGGCTCTTGATCTCATCTATTTCCTATCTCATTTATTTCCAAAGTTTTCTAGTTGAATTTTTCACCTATACTGCAGAAATCCCTAATTGTACATAATTAGGTTACAATAAAAATTTGTATTTTATATGAATATTAGCTTATGAAATTGAGAAATAGCAGTAGAGAGAGAAGTTAATCTACACACACGAGACACTTGCATCGGCTTTGCTATCAAATATCACAACGTTTCTTTAGAGTCTGTCTGAAAGATTGGAAATGATTGCGTTGTCCTTATTTAAGTCCAGAAAGATGAGTTTATGGTGAGTAGATAGGTAGTAGTTAAAGCGAATTAAAATATACCCTTTCCTTTTTACTAATAAAGTGACAGTCTGTCTGTCTGTCTGTCTGTCTGTCTGTCTCTCTTTTCTCTCAATATATACACCCTTTCCTTTTTTTATTCTTTTGTATTTCTGGTAATCTACATTATAACCTGGATATAGCTTATGTGGTCAACTGACATCATGCCAATGACTAAGACTCCCAATGACTAAGACTCTCGCCAAAATAAAATCAGAAACGTGTAGGCATTAAGTAAATAATAATTAAAAAAAAACAGTGAACACATGCATAACAGTTGGTCCCAGTTCGCCCATCGGGCGTGTGTAGTTCGCGGCAGCTGTCGGAGATTCAATCAACACACCAACCAGCCAAGAAAATACTAACTCTAAAAACTAGAGATGGGCTTAAATAACATTTACGAAAAGAATATGCGTGGTAAGTACGAAATAAAAATAACTCTTTTTCTTCACTGTTTGCAAATTCGTGTGAAAATCTATTTTTGATCAATTAGAAAAAAAGATTGCCTCCGTGCATAAAAACAGCTATGGCAAATTTCACAAGCAAGTGTGAAATACTTGATTACCAATGAAAAGAGAGCGATTAACAAAAATAACAAATTGAACTTTCAATGACCAGTGTTATATTTCTTCCCGCCCCAAAATGAGCCGACCACGTGATCGAGTTGGCTACATATTTCACATTTTTCGGTTGGTCGGACTGAGAAAGAAGAAAGCAGAGAATGCTCAACACAGCCACAATGTAACAAGAGATATATCAAACCGCTGATCGAAAACAAATGTTCTAGCGACACACATTCGCACTCTCTCATCTCGCGTGCTGTTTTCTTTGTCTCTCATTCTTCTTCACCTAATTGCCATCAACAAAAAGAGAAACAAGACATTACTACTACTTTGTTGATGAACACAGCAAAAACATGGACTTATCTCTTAATACCCAAAATACATTTCATTAAAACAAATGAACTCTTAATTCTTTAAACACCTTACTACACTTTCTCTTAGAACATTTCATACATACAATTTGATGTTACGCTGTTTGATAAATAAATTTACATTTATTAATACAAACGAGACAGTTTTATCTTTCCGGTCTTCTGATAATCTTAAATTGTGGTGAGTTACCAGTGCCTCCCCTTGACTTAAGTCGAGCGGCTACTATGCTGACCTCTTTCCTTCTCCCTGTCTCAAAAGTACTTACTGACCTCAGGAGTGACCTCTTCAAAGGCATTCCACACAAACCAACTTATTGACTTACTGACCTTAGAAGTGGCAACTTCAAAATGAACATTCTCCATATTCCTAAGCTTTTATCTTTTTCAGCTCATTATTTTCTATGGACATTCTAACTTCCGTTGGACCTTTGTATTCAAGTATTCTTTTAATTGTAAAACATTAACTGACATGTGTATATATATATAAATGTTATTTTATACTGAAATTGCCTTTCTTGATTTTATAATCATTTTATGAATTATAGTGGGCTATCTTCCACAAGGCCAAATTCTGTTAACCTGCAACGATATACAATTACCCTTCACTAGAATGGAACCCTACTACAACTAGAAAAAGAATAAATAAGATAAGATATACTCGCTATAGGATATACGATTGCATACGTTCAAAAGTAGACGAAGATAGTTTGAAATACTTAACTTTCTTGGATTATTGACAGAAAATTCTTTGAGGTGCTTCTCTGATTAATATAATTTTTCTCCTCATTTTATATATATAAAAAAATAGGCTCGCAACTTTCATTTTTTCTCGGTTGACTGATTAATGACTGGGAAGGTAAGGTTTTTATTGATCAAAAAATATTTTCATATAGGTTCGCGAATTCCTTTCCTTCTTCCGCACTTCTCCGAATTTGGGTGTTATTATTTCGCACTCACTACAGAACCACATATAAAATTATCATCCTTATATACATTCATTTATGTGCTCAGTTCATGTTATATATTAAAAATTCTACCGAATTCTATTAGGAAAATTACAGTTAATCTATGTTAAACCTTGTTTTTCTCAATACAACCACGATGGCCTGGGCAACGCCTGCATTTCATGAATTGAACGTAAGTAGCAAGTCTTCTGAGGGTTCAGCCTTTGACACAGTAGACATCATATATTGATAGAATGAAAAGTAGGAGTTATTTTTCTCGATTGGCAAATGCTTTCATATCGCTTATCCCTTGCTCTATAAGAATTTTTAGAGACACTAACGAAGAGGCAAGATTCTTACACAAAAATATTTCCCCCAATTTTTTAAAAATAAATTCAGTAAAATATTCAGTAAAATATCATTCATTAATAAGTCCTGAAAAGTTTGTTTGAATCGGATAATTCCCTCATTTTTTTTTAGTGTGATCTTTCTCGATGGAATAAAATAAATGTTTTTTTTATTTAAATTTTTTTCATCCGTAATAATTAATAAGAAAATCCATTAACTTTTTTTCCGTGCGCCATGTTAAATATTGTTATATTAGTAAATATTTTAAAACGAGTTGTCGATGTTTTACTTTCATTGTGGAAAAAGTACCTATTTTAGTGGGACCTACAAGTAACAGTTCAGCTGCGATAAAAGGTTATAAGTTGGAAAACAATTCATCACACACAAGCCCACGCAAACGCCTTTGATCTTTGTCGAAGCTGGAAAGTAAGTACTGAGCAACTCCAGCCCAGATGTGACAACAATATTACTCTTATTTTTTGGTCTGATCTAAGTCTTTTTTCATTATGTCCTAGGAAATTTTCAGTTGTTTCGTTTTTATTGCAAGTATATGTTTCCTTGTAGTTACTAATTTCTTGAAAACCCTCATCGCTTAAGTTTACTTTACATAAATAAATAAATGGGGACCAATTTAAAGGCCGTAGAGAAAAGGCTTTCTTGAAATGGACACAACATGGAGATCACGTCTACACGTTCATTATTATGCTACATAACGGGAATTTGTGGTGAATGCGAAATAAAAATTAACGTCCTTAAGTACAATTTTCCTTTATTGCTTTTTCTTCCTCTTCACTTACATTATGGGATGCATATTTTTTTTCTATTAAAATAAGCAACAGGAAATCACAATAAAACATTCTAGAAAAATTGGATCAAAACGGCAGTAGAATTTAGATTACATTTTTATATTTCTCAACCAATCAGCTAAAAACTTAGAATAAGAACATTCTAGAAAAATAGGATCGGAAGTAAATTAACACAAAAATATTTAGGCCCCAAAACAAAATAGTAAAATAATAAATCTGATTGGTCAATAAATGTTTTCACACCCTAATGTTAGGAAGATTCGTTGATCCCCTATTAATGTATATAATACACACAGTTAGAAACAAAAGGTCAGTCACCAAGCATGCCATTAAGTCCGCATGCCACCGTATACTTTGCCGGCCAAGTCATTTCTTCCACGCCAAAAGTTCATGACCTAGCTGAGAGGACCTTAAAAAGAAAAAACCGACGAACTTTCTTTCAGCCACGCGACACGCTGTCGCCAACTGAAATGAATTAAATGTAAGTAGGAAAGGCTTATTTACGGACTCTGCTAATGTAAACTTTTACACATCTTTGAACAAATTTTACTTCTTGCCAAGTTTTATTTCCCAAAAGGCAATTTTCGCATCATGTGTTTTTGTTTGTTTCCACGTACCATTTTATTTTTCACATAATAAATTGTTTGCTGTTTAATGTCCGTTGTGAATTATTCCTTTCACTTTGCGCGATTGTAAAACAGAGTGTTGTATTTGTGGGGGAAATAATCTAGAGAGCCAGACCCGTAAAATACGGAAGCACATACAACCCAGCAAATACCAAATCCCCCACAACCTTATCTCAGAAATATATAAAAACAAAACAAACAAACAAAAAAAAAAACAATATTTTTTAGAATTTTGCATAATTTAGTAAAACGTTATTATTTTCTTTCAGAATAGGCAGAAAAAAATCTACAGTACACTTAATAATAGTATTTTAAAAACATAATTGTAATTTTTCAGTGTGATTTTGAAATAAACACAGGTTGCTGTTCGTTACAAGGGTTTCTTCTTTTATTAAATAAAGAAGGACATATTTGGTTTTTCAACAAATATTAAGTTTAATGTCATTTTTGAGTGTGAACCTTTTTTTTTGTTTAAATAAATATTTTTTTTCCTTTTAGGAACTGTTACATAATTTTTTGTATAGTTGTATAGTTGTCTACAACAATTTAATTCTGATTTCTCGCCTTCGACTATCCTCTCCTAAGTTCATTCAAAAAGGATAGAATGAATGAAAAATTATATTCTATTATTGGGTATATACTTTTTTTAACTTGTAAATAATTTTACCGACACATTCAACTTTTTGAGACCATTGAATAATTAAGAAAAAACTCGAAGTGAACATTACAATAACTCTCACAATTTTTCCATTTTTGTAAGTAGCAATTTTTTTGTTTCTTGATTATTGCACTGCTGATGTCTCATTTTTTTTAAAAAATTTTCGCTCGTTTTTTAAGTCAGGGGTGAAGTTAACTGTTACAGTTTCTACTTTTTATACCTCTGACGTAAATAAACGTCGTAAATAAACAGTGCGTAAATAAACGTTTTATTTTCAACGAAAATTAGTACTAAACAGTAAGCATTACTTTTTTTTTTACAAAATCTCTAATAATTAAAAATAAAATCTAATTTAAAAAATTTACTAAATGACTTTGGGACAGATCTCTACGTTTGTTCTAGAGACCTGTTTCGAAATCATTTACATTTTTAACTCAAATTCCAAAAATTCATAATGATTTCCTGGTTTTTTAAAATTTGAAATTTGTTGTTTACGTTTCTTTTGAAAGGGCTAAAAAAGGCGATTCGATGAATGACGAGTGAAAGTGCCTCTTTCAGTGGAGGTACTTAAAAACATAAAGATTTTTAAAAATGCCTAAAATAAAAAAATCTAAAATAACTTAATTACACAGAATTTAAAATGTTTCTTTTAATAAAATACAGATTTGCTTTTTATCTTTTTTTTTTACATTTTATCTTTAAAATAATGAAATAGAAAAACATTTAATTTCAAATTTTCAAAGACAATGAAATGAATTATGTTATTGTTATAAAATAAATGTATTGCAATTTTATGTTACAATAAATAAATAATTATTAAATATATATCGCCATTTAAAATCTAATAGTTGGATGTACTGTAAAAACACAGTATAACTGAAGCTTAGATTAACTAAATTAATTAAAAAATACAGAAGCCTTGTTTGTGGTAAAAAGCCTATGAAGTGGATTTAAAATTTAAAAGTTAAGAAATAAAAACAATAAATTCATTTCTTGTTGCTGTATCGGTGAATAATTAAATAGTGTCCCCTGTATAAAAATATCCGATGCATGGCGTTATTTAAACGAAACTTATTTTTCTTGGATTTCCCTGTGGCCGGAAGTCACAAGCAAAAACTTTCATTCCTTAGCACAGCCCAGGATTGTATTTTACGATAATTAGCAGCTATTGACCCTGTCTTCGTGAAATTGTGCAAGGTGTTCCTCTTTTTGCTCGTTTTTTTTTCTTTTTCTACCCACTTTCATTCAGGGAATGAGCATAAAATACGAAATATTTAGTATACAAAATTCCGGAAATCAACTGTAAAAGTAAAAAAAAACAGCAATTGCTATTTTTTCCCCAAACCCAAACAATTTTTAAAATTGAGATCGAGTATGACATAATTGTGGTAAGTATATTTGTTTTTATGAATTAATTCAAATTTTTGTTGTTATGAGAAAGACACGCAACATGTCTGAGAAAAGAAATGGATGTCTTTTTTTGGTTTGTCTTGTTTTCCTTATAAGTTAATAATAAAATATCTCTTGTAACCCAATTTTATAATTTTAAACGTGGTTTTTAAAAATTAATGAAACAACAACAACAACAAAAAAAAGTTTATAGGTCAAACAAATTTATTTGCTCATCTAGGTTTTCCAGGCAAAGGAAAACATGAATTTTATAAGAAATTTAAATCTTAAAAATATTTTTTTCTGTAATTTTTCTTTTTGTAACTTGTTTTTAAAAAAGATGTTGCATTTAATGGAGAGGGAATAAATAAAATAAAATTTAAACTATCAAGTTTTTCTTGACCTGAATTGTCAGTTCGTTATATTAGAAAAAATGAGCCTAAAAATAAATATGCTTTAAAATATTTTAAAACTATCGACGGAATTAATTGTTGACTTGATCAACAAGCTTCTTGCTGTTTGCTTGACTCTTATAGTTTCTTTAAATTTAAAACCTTTTTTTTTTTTTTAAGCTTACGAAAATTGTATCTAATCACTTTTCTTGTTGCTTTTCATTTGATTTATATTTTATTCCCAATCATCAGTAACTTAGAAATGTGGCTGGAAGCAGCAAATATGCAAATCGCTTTCGCTATTTTTTTCGTCGTTTAAAAACAAAAACATGTTTGGCAGAAATGACGGACTGGCTCGGTGATTAACTTTCATAATAATCGAAAATTAAAAAAAAAAAGTAATAATCTATTAATATTTTTTATTTAGTGTTTTCATAAAACAATACCCGGTACACTTAATGTTTAGGTTTTTCTATGTATGGTTTATTTTTATTTTCTGTATGTATTTTACATCCGGATTGAATTATTACTTGTTTTGTACTTCTTGTTGAATTTTATTATTTTTTACTTTGGACGATCATGCTCAAGAGAATTTGAAATCGGTTAGAGAACTTAAAAAAATAAATAATTCTGATTATTCTTTAAAATAAAATGTCGAAAGTCAGATGACTTTCTACTGAATCGACTAGGATTTTGTTTTTTAACTTTAAAAATAAAAATCCTAATTTTTTACATCAGGTTTCAGGCCTACTAGTCTCTAATAATATTTTTATTTTTATAACCGAAATTATAGCATCAATTTTGTAAGCGTGGGTTTCTTTTATGCACTGTTGATGCATTCATTATGTAAGTGTGTTCAAAATTGTATCTACCTGGATTGTTAAACGAAAAGCATTTGAAGTGGAACGATTACGTCGAATTAATAGTTGCATTTAACTGCTAAGAAAGTTGGGTCACTGTCGTATCAGAAAGTTTTTCTCGTTAAAGTCTTTCTTGCACATAAATCTACCATTCGTCCATGCAACGAATAAACTGTGTATGTTGCCATATCTAGTCGGGTGCTTCTGTTATTCAACTCTAGGTTCTTAAAAACCAAAGAAGGATCTGCAATTTAATCGATCCTGACTTGGCATCTCGACTTCAGTCACTGACGTGACGTGGCTTTCCCCTATCTTCTCTACAAATATTTTCAATTCCTGACAACTGTTCTGATAAGAATTTTTTTTCCCCCCGGTGCCCCGACCACACGAATTTGTGGGTAGATTGGCTTCCAGCCAGGTCTCATCCCTTTTCTTTTACCGCTGAAATAGTTAAATGTAACCGCTACTTCTATTCCAACAGTTTATTTTTTTTTGCACTTCCAGACTGTGAAACTCTATTCAAAGACTCTATTCTTTTTACATGCTTTTGTTTTCTGATAACTACAATCTCCAAAAATTTAATGAAACGCCAATTGCCAGCTTTTATCTTCTTGAATTTCGTTCATCTTTTATCCTTTCCTCAATCAATACTCCTCATACCCAGTCTTTTCTCTCCTTTTCATTCTCTGTAACCCCTTGCTTTACTGCCTTGCTTGGGGTGAAATGATTAAGAAAAAAACAAGACAAAACTTACAAAATTCCCACTTTTAACTTGGAAGTAAATATTTAGATTTTTAAATTTTGATATAGTAGACGGAGCTTTAATCATCTTAAACTGAGGGTCATCAGAGGGAATTTCATACACATGATTGTCTGCAAGCGTTTTTTCTTCCTTAAGGAAATGTAGTCCATGAAACCAACAAGATGCCGCTAGTCTATCTACTTTTAAGCCTTAGACACATGTTCTGCTGGGTTTTCCTTTGTGTACATGTAACACCAGTTTTGTACATTTACGGATTCTTTAATTTTTTGTACGTGGTTTGCCACGTATACATGAAGCTGCTTTGTTTCACGATTCAGATATGTTAGGATGATTTGTGAATCAGTCTGGAATCCTAATTCACAATTTAACAAGTTGCTGATCTTTACTGACTTCACAACTGCTTGTAACTTGAATCTTAGAATTGTGATATGACACAATGAAATTACACAAGCTTTCCTCATTACAAAGAAACAATGTACTTACCCTTTCTGTTTATCTCCTTTAGGTAAGTGCATTGACCATAACCTGTGGTGTTTGCATTGGAGAAATGGTAAAACTGCACCTCTCTAGCTTCTCCTTTTGGTTGTAGCATTTAGGTACTTTTAGTGAAGTGGGTTTAGGTAGCTGCTATCTCAGTTTCTTCAACAATCACAATTTCTTTTAGATGGGGGTTATACCAGCCGTAGCCTGTTTTGCAGACTTCTTGCAGAATTTGCTTAACCTTTAGGATGAAAGATGCAATCATTCCTAATGGATATAATTCAGAGGCCACCATTGATAATATTCCTCTCCGAGTGGCAGGTTAGTCCTGTCAGTAAAGTGCCATACGTGATACAGGATTGGGCAATCATGTCTCTTTTGAGACGTGACTGACTGGGCAGTTGATTATCCTGCAGTAGGTTGCCATTGCTTTCTGCAGTAAATTGGTTGCCAGCCAAGGCTATAGAACCCAATCTATCTTGTTAGTTAACCCATAACTGGAGGAAAAAGATGGGATAATACTTTTTCCTAAGGGTATTTGCACATAAGTGAATGCAAAGGAATTCAACTGGAATTTGAACTCGGCTCCCTGATTTCTCATTCTGAGCTGATATCCACTGCACCACAATGCACATCCTCGTTGTTTTTGACTCTGCTTTTTGGCAGTGTCATTGTCTCATTTTAGCAGCAGTGTTGGTGGTAGCAGCAGCAGAAATGGCAACAGCAAATGGCAAAATGGCGAACGATGTGCAGCAGCAGCGAGCCACGGAAGCTGGTGATGGTGCGCTAGAGCTAGACGGACAAGAACTAACGCACATGACAGGCTGCCGGTTGGATGTGTACTACTATGTAAAAGTAAAATTGATTCGATTCTATACACTACTTCATCCCCGAGATTCTTTCGTCAGTAAGCTTTCCAGTGATATGTTCAAGACCTACCCGGTTCTTTCCTCTTTCTGACCTTGGGATCGTTTCAATAACTCCCCTGTCATTTGAGGTGAATTTGTAGAGTCGCAAATTTTCTTTTTGCATATATATTATTTTTTTATTTTATTTATTTATTTATTTTTTTTAATCATCTCACCCCGAGCAAGGCGGTAACGCCACTGATGTGCAGGGGGCTACGTAAGAGTGAAAAGATTGGAAGAGAGAAAGCCGGAAACTGCATCCTAAACAGGAAACAAGGAATGTGCCTCTTCACCTGTTCAATAGACGTGGGTGGAGTGTGAACCGGGCAATAGTTTAGTCTATCTACTCCAATTGAAAAAAAAAAAAAGTGAGAAGATTGGAAAAGAGAAAGCCGGAAACCGCATCCTAAACAGGAAACAAGGGATGAGCCTCTTCACCTGTTCAATATCATTAGAGAATTAATTTTTCAACAAATAAGTTTTATTTTTTGCCGCTATGGTTGTCATCAAAGATTTACTGGCTGGGAGTTCCTGGTTAGTCCATTTTTCAAACTGTGCAGCATTTCTAGTGTGTCCAACAAGACAGATGTAGCAACTGACATGGCATCTAATAAGTGTTCTGGGGGTTCAGACTTTGTGAATAGCCACATATATACCATGACTATGACTATACCAGCCACACTGGTATAGTCATAGAAGAGATGAATTGCATATTTGTTTCAGTACTACAAAGTACCTCACCAGAGTTTTCACCTTTTGTGAACTCTTTTATCGAGCCACAAGATTAGCAACTAAGTCCCACCCTTTTACTGTGAAACCAATAAAATGTAAATGCAAATTCTACTCCAGCAACTTCTTTCCTCGCACTTCCCGCATGTGAAATTTCCTTCCGTTTACTTGCTTCTCTGACAGCTACAATCACCAACAAGAATTTAAATGTAAAGTCAATAGTCATTTCCTATCTCACTAACCTGCATCCTCTCTCTCTCTCTCTCATGCTCCTTCATTCACTCCACTCTCATCATTCTTCTCTTACCCACTTCCTGACACCCCCTATAACCTGTCACTCTTTCTCATAATTTTACTCCTATGTAACCCCCTGCAAAACAGTGGCAGTAAAATGCCTTTGCTTGGGGCGATATGATTATATAAAAAATAAAAATAGAGAGGTCTGTATGTGATCTGATACTCTTTTTTTTGTTTTGTCATTTAGGGTTCAATCCATATGAAGGCAGGTGGGGTGTCGTTTACAGCGTCAACACACACTTCTTTCCAGATACTACTTCACCCAGGCATGCAAAGCACAGTTGTCTGTTTTGGACCAATCGTTTCTTTACTGACATGTCCTTATCAGAGAAAGTTATGCATTCCTGTGGGCTGTGGTTTTTTGTTGGTAGAACTGACATGACCCTGAAGAGATCTTGTCTTCTGATTGGGTGTCCACTAATAAAACATTGGCACCAAATCTCTTAGTCTTTGGTTTTGTATCTCTTTCTGAAGTATATTTAAAAAATGTTAATGATATTTTGGGAGTGGGGGGGTTACATGCAATTTTTGCTTCTTTGGCAAAGAAGTCTGCAAAGTGAGAAAAGGTGGGGATAGCTTCTGGTGATGGTTCTAGATGGTTCTGCTCTCAGGACTTTCCTGATCTCTTGACTGTCATTAAGGATAGATAACTCAAAGTTAGGATGTGCGTTGTGGTGCAGAGGATGTTGGCTCCGAACAAGAAATCGGAGAGCTAAGTTCAAATTCCTGTTGAATTCCTTGCATTCACTTACACGCAAATATTATTGGGAAAGGTATTAATCCATCTCTTCCCTCCAGTTATGGGTTAAATAACAGGACAGATTGAGTTGTATAGACTTGGCTGGCAACCAGTCTACCACAGAATGTAATGGCAACCTACTTTTATTTTATTTTATTTTTAATCATTTCACCCCGAGCAAGGTGGAAATGCCACTGATGTGCGGGGGGGGGGGTTTACATAACTGAAAGAAGATTAATTAGAGGAGAGAGAAGAGGAGTACAAACCAATTATAAAGGAGCAATAGAAAGATGAGAATGTTGACAGTTTGAGGGGTGGGGAGAAAGGGAAGGATATATGGGGTGGGGGAAGGGCTAGGGTCGAGTGGTTAGTAGATGAGTATTGACATTGCATTTAAATTTCTGGAGGTTGTAACCGTCAGGAAAGCAAGAATAAGGGAGCGAGTTCCACAAGCGGGAAGTGCGAGAGAAGAAGCTGCAGGAGTAAAATTGTTGTCTGCATTTGGCTAACCTAACTGTGAATGGGTGGGAACCAGTTGCCAATCTGGTTGCATGAGTAAACACCTGTTGAGGAGGCACCAGTGACTTGAGTTCGTCTGAACAGAAGCCATGAAAGTATTTATAGAACAGACAAAGGGAGGTCACATTTTGTCGGTGGGGAAGTGGCTGTAGTCGAGCTGCCAAGTCAGCACCTAGCAATCCTTTGGAGCCTGTCGAGAACACTGAGGTGAACGGCAGGGGCGCCTGACCATAAATGGCAGCAGTACGCCATGTATGGTCGAATGGTAGACTTGTATATATGCAGGATGGATTCAAGCGGAAAAAACATCCTGGATCGACACAGTGACCCAACCTTCTTAGCAGTGGATTTAGCTATGGATTCGATGTAGCGGTTCCATTTGAGATCAGAAGAGAGGGTAAGGCTGAGGAGGCACAGTGTATTGCACTCAAGGAGGGTCGCTTGGTCCATGCTTATGGGAGGCAGGAGAGGTTGCCTGTGATTGACAGACAACAGCTTGGTCTTAGACGCATTGAAATTGACAAGCTACTTCTTGCCCCAATTCACCACAGAGTGTAGATCCCGTTCAAGGTCAGCAGCGAGATTATGTTTGCCCACCACGCCAGGTTTGTTACTGATGCAGGAGTATATTGTGGTGTCATCTGCGTAGAGGCCTACTTGGGACTTGATCTCATCTGGGAAGTTGTTGATGAAAATAAGGAAGAGCGTCGAGCCCAGGATAGAGCCCTGGGGGACACCGGCATTCATGCTGTAGGATGAAGAAGCATGTCCATTTAAAACAGCTTTCATTTTGCAGTTGTTTAAAAAAGATTAGATTAGGTCAAGCAGGCGTACAGTAATGCCGTAACCCCGTAGTTTGCAAAGAAGACCAGAGTGCCAGACCCTGTCAAAGGCCTTGGAGATGTCCAGAGTAACCGCACGAGCCTCGCCTGACTGATCGAGGGTCTGGAGCATGTACTCCGTAACGGTTGTTAGCATATTGGCAGTGGACCTGGCAAAGCGGAAGCCATATTGCCTGTCAGTTGAAGAGTTTGTGGGTAGTAAGATGTTGAACTATTTCAGCATTGATTATGGCCTCGAACACTTTTCCGAATATCGGTAGAAAACTGATAGGGCGATAATTGGATGGGTCCGAGGGTTCACCACAATTCTTAAATACAGGAGCGACTGAAGAGAACTTCCAGCATGCAGGAAAACAGGAAGCAGAAAGGCAATAGTTAAACAGTTTAGAGAGGACAGGGGAGAGTTTAGGAGCGCACCTCCTAAGGACTATCACTGGGATTCCGTCGTCACTGCTCGCCTTATGAGGTCAAGTTTTGAGATTACTCGGGATACTACCTTCGGGGTAATATATACGTTGTGCAGTTTGGCCTCAGTTCTAATGGGGAAGTTGGGTGAGCATACTCCAGATGAGTCAAATGTGGAGTTGGATGAGAATCTGCAGGCAAAGCACTCGGCTTTGTTCGCAGATGATGTGAAAACCTCAAATTCATGGATTAAAGGAGGTATAGAGGATTTGCAGTTGTTCAGCACCCGTTTGCATATCCGCCAATAGTCCTTGGAGCCGAACTTGCGGTCAGCTATGCACTGTCGCATTCTCTCAGCAAACAACCATTTGGCGTTATTCAGGATTCTCTTGCAATCATTGCAAGCAAACGTGAATAGGCGCCTATTGTGATCAGATGACTGTCTCTGGAATAGACGGAAGTAATGGTTCCTGTGGGCAATGGCGGCTGAACAGACAGGAGAGAT
The DNA here is from genome assembly GCA_037127315.1 of Ascarosepion bandense. Lineage (NCBI taxonomy): Eukaryota > Metazoa > Mollusca > Cephalopoda > Sepiida > Sepiidae > Ascarosepion > Ascarosepion bandense. The sequence continues at coordinate 33,930 of JBBBDQ010029751.1, read as the reverse complement.
CCACAGTGAGGAATGAGGTTTTAGGCAATACTTCCTGGCAGGTATGAAGGCATCAGTGCCAGCTTTCACCCATGACAAGACCTCAGAGGCACAGTCATCAACTGGGAGATCGAACACTTTTCCCCAAGGGACGTTGCAGAGGAAATTGCGAAATGCATCCCAGTCAGCTTTTTGGTAGCGGTAGGAGGTCCTGTAGGTAGGAGGCTCCTGGGGAGAGTGAGAATGGAAAGAAATACTGAGAGAGACCACAGCATGGTCGGAGTTGCCGAGTGGGCAAAGCTGTGAGACTTGACAGGCGTCAGGTGCAGAGGTAAAACATATATCTAGTCATGAGGAGTGTCCAGAGGGAGTGCTTGGGTAGTGAGTGGGGAAGTCCACCACTTGTGTAAGGGATTGGGAAATAGCAAAGTTCATGGCGTGGATGCCCGCTAGGTCAGTAAGTCTTTAAGCCACTCAGAGTGATGGGTGTTGAGATCTCCGAATACAAATATGTGAGCAAATAATGGGTGGTAGGAAATAGCCTTATCAATGTTGTCAGCAATGCTATCTAGAAGGGAGCAGTCAGGAGAGGAGGGAGAACGGTACAGAAAGAATAGGTAACTAACCGAACTGAGGAGAGACAGATGGAGATATACATATTGGTGGTCAGTAGATTCAAGTGAAGTCACCCTAGCTATGGGGAGGTGCTCGCTGACGTAGATCCCCAGCCCATGCATGTGGACAGTGGAATCCTTCCTTAAGAGGGGGAGATAACCAGGGATGGAGAGGTCAGAGGAGGGAATAGATGAGTTGAGGTTAGTTTCACAGAGTGCTAGGATGTCCGGGGACTTTTCATGAAGGAAAGCTTTTACGCTAGGAAAGTTAGTACGAATGCCCCGGATATTAGTGAAAGAAAGGTTAAGAGGTTTAGGTGGTATAATCTTTTGCCCAGTCAGTCATGTCTATTTTGAGACCTGATCACCCAAGCATGTATCATGTATGGCACTTAACTGACTGACTGAATATAATAGTTGGAAGCATGATTAAAGCTTCTACTGGTCATAAAGTGGGGGATCGGTTTTCTATTGTTATGAAATAATAAACTGATCCCCCACTCATTACTACATAATAATATAATACATCCTTTCTCCCTCCAGTTATGGGTTAAATAATAGGACAGATTGGGTTTTATAGCTTTTGCTGGCAACAAGTTTACCACAGAAAGTAATGGCAACAAACTGCAGCATAATCTTCTGCCCAGTCAGTCATGTCTCTTTTGAGACATGATTGCTCAAGTGTGTATCACGTATGGCACTTAACTTTGAATTCAGTCAGTCAGTTATCTTCAATAGTGACTTTGCAATGCAGCAGGAAATCTGCAAGTTTGCGCAGTTCTACTATGGATTTTTTGCCAAGAGTCTAGCTTCGCGTGGAAAGCTTCTGCTATCACGAATGGACATCCGTACCATTCTGCTAGCACTTCTCTCACTCTATTATCAGCATTCTCAGTCCTCAGTAAAATATCCATTAACAGCTTTGTGAGCCAGTCCCCCAAGATATTGCTTGAGGTAATGGATTTTCTCCTGAGGTGAGATATCCTTGGCTCCTATCAGGGTATTCTAGAGGTTATCCACAGAAAATGTCAGGTTTGGAGGCAGGAAATCTGCATAATTGCATTGAAGCAGTATCAGCATTGTTAGGTCATCCTGTGTCTCAATGAAAGATTTTTCCTTTGCAGGTGACCATTTTTGTGGCACCATAGGACCATCTGATTTAACTGGTGATCTTGGTTTCTTTTTTCCACCTTGGATTGTTCTGAAGCAAATCGAAATGAATTGCCTTTACTTATGCCTTCAGGAAACTTTTTTAAAGGACAATGAAAAATGATATATTAAAATATTAGATATTAAAAACTATACAGCATACAATTTTATTAGTAATAGTGGAAACAGAGCTTTTATATTAGTAAAAAAATATTTTCCAGAGCAGAATCAACTTGAATATAGCACTACAGACAATTGCTATAATAGTCTCAATACATAAGATCATCACCATATGCTTGGTTTATATTCCTTCTTATGATTCTATAGATGAAACTGGATTAGATAAACTATCAAAACCATTTATTTTAATGGGAGACTTTAATAGCCATAACATCATATCGGGTTGCAAAAATACTGACCAGAAGAGAAGACTTATGCTTCTATTTTATCAATAGAAACAATATATATCTATACAATAACAAGTCATATACCTATCTCCATCCATCCATACAGTAATAGATCTAACTGTATGTGATCTCGCAACATACCTGGACTATGGTCTGGAAAGTATCAGGTATCTCCACTTTTTCGACATAAATGTTCGATACAAAAGTTTAAAATAAAATTTTTAAAATGAAAAAAACATTCTTGAAGATTTCATTTTAAATTTAATTAAAAGCTTAATGATTAAATTTATTATTTCCATTAAGTAAAAAATTCTGGTGTATTTCAGATACAAATTAAATAGATTTGAAAGTCACATTTAATTTCAATTTTTTAAATTTTCTTAAAAACCGCCATTTTCTTAATTTTAAGAAATTTGTAAACAAACAAAAATTCATCGATTTTTAAATATTTCAAAAGATTTCTGACACTTTATTTTAGTAAAATTAGAAAATTGAAAGTTAAATTAATCTGATTTTAAAGACATATTACTTACTTATAGTATAAAGTAATATACAACCAATTATTAATGATTGGTCAGACTCATCTGATTAAATGTTTGACGGATTGTTAAATGATGAGGCGATGACAGCTTTCTACGCATGAACATAAAAGCAATTTTCATAAATCTAAGGGAAGGGACAAAACTCTTAAATTATGTAACCGTTTCATAATAATGGCAGTTTTAGTCAACCATACATGAAAATAAGGAACGTATTAAGTAAATAAAAATTATTTTAAAAATAGTTCAGCATCTCTACGTTTAATCATTTTTTTTTTTTTTTTTTTTTTTTTTAAATCATATCACCCCAAGCAAGGCGGTAACGCCACTGATGTGCAGGGGGCTATGTAAGAGTGAAAAAATTTGGAAAAGAAAAAGCCGGAAACCACATCCTAAGCAGGGAACAAGAGATGAGCCTCTTCACCTGTTCAATAGACGAGGGTGGAGTGTGAACCGGGCGATAGTTTAGTCTATCTACTCCAATTCATCTTTGCAATTTTGGACTCATAAATTTTGTTTGCACTAAATCATTATATAACCTCCAAGGAACAAACAAATACAGAATTTTACAAGATTTTAAACTATTATTATAATTAAAATGTAAAAAAATTTGAAAAAAAAATTTTGTAAAAATTCATTATTCGCCAAAAAGATTATATTTCTTCAGATGTCCTTATTTACAAAAGCAATTAAAAGCTTTTCTAATTAAGTAATGTCATAGTTTTATTAGATTTATTATTTTTCAATTTGGAGCAGATTTTCATTTATTTCGGCACTAATTTGTAAATCACCTACTTTTTTTTTTTTTTCTATCTACAAGGATTCCTACTTCTAACAAAAAAACCATTGTCAGGGAACAAAAAGGTTATGTGCAAAATTTCATTAAATTAAGTAAGTGGTGGTGGGGGGGGTAACACATTTAAACAAAAAATCTTTTTACTAATATTTTCTACAAAAAAATAATTTCATTCATTTGTGAATAAGTCCTGAAAATTTCATTAAAATTGGACAATTATTTGATTTTTACAAGAATTTCCAAATTAATGTGTTTTCTATGGAAAAAAAATGCGCAAAAAAATCAATGTTAATCATTGGAGTAGGTGATGACGTCAACAAAACAAGATTTTAACCAAAATTTCGAAACTGTTAGAAAGGATTAAAAAATCTTCAAAAAATAATTAAAAACATACTTTGGTCTTTCTAAATAATAACATGAACATTTTGACGACAAAACTGTTATTTTCGTTAAGTTTGTGGCCTTTTTCATTACGCTATGCAGTTTTTCCCGCAAATTACTGGAGGTATCTAAAGTACATTATGATATATGTGGTAGTAATCACTTCTCAGTTGTTGGAAAATTCTGGATCTTTGCCAGATGAAAGAATAGGAGAAAAACTTAAGAAAGCTAGCAGGAAGGAATTTAAAAAACAGATGTGCCCTAAAACAGATGTGCCCTAAAACTTATACCAGAAGACAATGTAGACAATATCACTTATTTTACAAAAACTTTTTTTAGTTTTGCAGAACAGTATGTACCAAAATCAAAATTTAAACCCGTCATAAAAAAAACCTTGGTTTAATGATGAGTGCAATAAAGCAATCAGATTGTGTGGCTCTACGTAAGTTCAAATTACATCCAACCCAAGAAAATCTGAATATCTACAAAATAAGAACTAAGTAGAATAATTAAAGAATCCAAGCAATCCTCATGGAAGAACTTTGTATCCCATATTTAAAATCAAAACAGTATGGAATATGATTCATAAAATTACTGTGAAAAATAAAAGCACCCTCTTGAGACAATTATGTCAAAGCAACTAACAAAGCACATGAAATTGCAAATTTATTAACTTTCCTCAAATAATACTTAGGAAACTATTTCAGAATAAAAAAAATAAATGAAGAGACGAAAAATTTAATTTCTATTCAAACAATGAAGAAAATTACAACCAGGCTCTTTACTATAATTAGTAGATTTTATTGAAAAAAATCATGCAATTCAGCAGTTGGCCCGGATGAAATTCATTATGAATCTCTAAAAAAAACCTACCAGATATTTCCTTAAATTACCTATTAAAAGTTTTCAACAATATATGGGTCAGTGGTAATTTTTTTTTTTTTTTTATAAGCGTTTCACCCCAAGCAAGGCATGTCACTGCCACTACTGCGCAGGGGGCTACGTAGAGTGGAGAAAGGATGATTAAATATAGGAAATGTCAGAGGGTGGGTGATAAGCGGGTAAGGATACCGAGAATGAGGGTTGGGTAGATGAGAGTGTTCTGAGAATAATTGGGAGTTAGTGTGATAGGAGGTGTTTATTGACCCTACATTTAAACACCTGGAGATTGTAACTGTCGGGAAAGCAGAGTTGTGGAAGGGAGTTCCACAGGCGGGAAGCGCGAGAAAAGAAGCTGTTGGAGTAGAATTTACGGTTACATCTTATTTGTTTAACTGTAAAAGGGTGGGACCTAGTTGCTAATCTAGTATCTCGTGTAAATTCATGTTTAGGCGGCACCAGTGATCTAAGCTCATCGGAGCAGTAGCCATGAAAGTACTTGTAGAAGAGGCACAGGGAAGCCACATCACGCCGGTAAGAGAGCGGCTGCAGCCGGACTGCCAAGTCAGTATCAACCACGTTACAGATCCTCCTTTGTATTTTGTCAAGAAGCCCAAGGAGAGCAGCAGGGGCACCCGACCAATATTCCCAGAAACAATATTCCCTGGAAATGAGCCACTATAATTTAAATCCTGAAGCCTGGAAATCTACTTAGCTCATTTGCAAATAACCTACTTTTAGTTTAGAGATTAAAATTAGTTATTCCTACAAATCACTTTATTTTTTCTTTTAATGAATTTGATGCTCTATGTTTTTTTAATAATATACCCCGCCCCAAGTCTGTTAGTTGTTTTTTTCTTTTTCTTTATTGGTGGCTCTGCAAATGTGCGCTGAACAACAGCAAATCCTGCGTCTCTCCCTTAATAAATTTCAGGTCCTCATGACACCTGTGGACAAGGCCAGGTGCTTTTCTCGTATATTTTCTTCCAACTTCACATTTGACTTGTCTGGAGTATCCGCACCCAACTTCCCCCTTAAAACTGAGGCTCAACTGTGATGTTCACATAACCCCCTTTCTGGTATTTGAGATAATTTCAAAACTTGACCCCCATAAGGCGAGCAGAGGCGGCTGAATCTCGGTCATTGTCTTGAAGAAATGTGCCTCTGAACTCTCCTTTGTCCTCTCTAGACTCTATAATTACTGCCTCTCTGATTCCTGTTTTCCTGCCTGCTGGATGTCCTCTTTTGTGATCCCTGTATTTAAGAACTCAGGGAAACCCTCGGACCCATCCAATTATCGCCCTATCAGCCTCCTACCAATCGTTGTTGAACTATTTCAGCATTGATAATAGCAAAGTAATTCAAACCTTGCTCTATAAAGATGACCTTCTCTTTATGGAGCAAGGTTTGAATTATTATGCTATTATCAATGCTGAAATAGTTCAACAACTTACTGCCCATAAACTATTCTCAGACAAACAGTATGGCTTCTGCTTTATCAGGTCTACTGCTGATATGTTAATGACCATCACCGAGTACATATACCAGGCCCCTTGATAAGTCTGACGAAGTTGCCCTGGATACCTCCAAAGCATTTGATAGCGTCTGGCACACCGGCCTTCTATGCAAGCTATGGGGTTATGGTATCATTAGAAGATTGCTTGATTTGATCGAATCTTTCCTATCAAATCGCATAATGAAGGTCGTCTTGAATGGGCATGTCTCCACATCCTACCACACGAATGCTGGTGTTCCTAGGGTTCTATCCTAGGCTCAACGCTCTTTATGATTTTCATAAATGATCTCCCTGATGTGATCAAATCCCAAGTAGGCATTTATGCTGAAGACACCACTATTTACTCTCACATCAGTAAGAAATCTGGTGAGGCAGACAAACATAACTTTGCTGCTGATCTTCAGAAGGACCCCCACTCTGTGGTAGACTGGGGTAAGAAATGGCTATAAATGGCTTCTAAAATGAAGATGCTATCTGTCAACCATCACAAGCAGTCTCTCTGGCCCCCTCCCAATCATGGGCCAAGCAAGTCTCCCTGAAAGCAATATACAGCACCTCCTTGGCCTCACCCTCTCTTCTGACCTCAAGTGGAACCATAACATTGAATCAATAGCTAAATCCACTGCTAGGAAGGTTGCATCACTGTGTTGGGCCAGGAGGTTTTTTCTACCTGAGTCCATCTTGATCATATACAAATCAACCATCTGACCGTGCATAGAATACTGTTGTCATATCTGGTTGGGCACCTATGCTGTTCATTTCAGGGTTCTCAACAGGCTCTAAAGGAGAATCTGTAATGTGATTGGTCCTGACCTGGCAACTCAACTCCAGCCATTTTCTCACTGGCGGGATGTGGCTTCCCTCTGTCTCTTCTATAAATATTTTCATGGCTTCTACTCTGACAAACTTAGATCACTGATGCCCCCTCCACAAGAATTTACTCAGGCAACCAGACTGGCAACAAGGTCTTACCCTTTTACAGTTAAATCAACCAAATGCAGCTGCTATTTCTACTCCATCAGCTTCTTTTCTCACACTTCCCACCTGTGGAACTCCTTTTCGTATACTTGCTTTCCTGATGGCTACAATCTCCAGGAATTTAAATGCAATGTCAGTACCCATCTCTTATCCACTTGACTCCAGTCCTTCCCTTGTCCTTTCTATGTCACTCGTGTATCGGGTTCTTTTTCTTTCTCACTCTACCTTCGCAACTGTCATCACACCTGTATTACCATTCTTTTTTGCCCTTTCTTGGACAGCTTCTGTAACTGGTTCGTCTTTCTCTTCGCTCTCCTCCAGCTTAAACTTTTACTCTCTTATGTAGGCCCCCCTGTGCATCAGTAGTGCTACTGCCTTGCTTGGGTTGAAAAAAAAGAAAAAGGTAATAAATGTACAGTCTTACAGCAAAAACGTTGGTTTTGTATTTATGTTGAAATCATTTTATCCTGCACCAGACAAAGAAGAGCCTGGAACAGAAATATCATAAAGTTAATGTAGGCCCAATTTTAGGTTACATTTGTTGTGTAAGTGAATTGTGATTTGCCCAAATTAGTGTTTTTCCATCTTTTGGTGGGTCAAACGAGGTGGACAACAAAAGAATGGCTTAGTTCAATTTACTTTTTTAATTTTTTATATGAGAGATGTCAGTGATGTTGAGTGTCAGTCACATATTGCTTAATTTGGAGTTTAAGCAATTTGCTTTTAGGAGATATGATTGTTGATGAGAAAAAAAAAAACAAGTAAACATGCCAACTAGCAGACATTTGTTAATATTAGATGTAGTGTGACTCAAAAATGAAGGTAGTCTTAAAGTGTGGCTAATGGTTTCACTCAATTTATCTGTTGAATGCAAATGAAGCACAATACGCTATCATGAGAACTGAAACAAGAATTATGCTAGTCTTATTCTGTCAGTACAACTTACCCTGAACAATCTTTTTGTTATTCTTGGTTTTCAATGCATTTTTATTGTAAAACTAGCAGTATACACCCGGCGTTGCTCGGGTGTAATGAAAGCTTTAAAAATAATCCATGGTCCTGGAGCTCAGACTCTTTGGACGTTGGCACGAAAGACTAAAAAGCAATAGTTGTTTCCAGTTAAAGCGAAACCGTAGACTGAAAGAAAAATGAATGGATGGAAGTCAAATTTTGATTTCCTGGTATCGATATCAAATAAGTTTTTTTCGTCGTAAACTGAATTTTGAAGGCTAAATAAGTCCTCTGAGTAAATGGTATCATGGCTGAGACTAAGAACTACAATTATACCTACTCAGAGCTAAACCTGAAGCAAAAACTAAAATAAAAGGGCTGAAAAAAATACAGACATACAGGCAGATAAACAGACACACACAAACATCTTGCCTTATCTATATATATATATATATATATATATATATAATCGATTTTTCCTCACTATTGTAAGAACTGCGACCTTGAAACTTCTGAATATCGTTTTTTATGTCTTTGTCTATGAGTGTATCAAATTTGATTAAAATCGAACCACTCTTTGTATAACCTGATTTTTTTCGATTATCGATTTTCGATATTTATTGGGGATACCTCGACACAAAACCTAGCTAAGAACACTCGTAGACGCTTATAGTACAACCGTGTAAATTTTCAAGAAAATTGGTTCAGCCTTTTCGGAGTCTATAGGTAATGGACACACACACACACACACACACACACACACACACACACACACAGAGTCAAAGTTCCATTTATAAATAAGTTTAGATCATTATCAATGTATTAAAAAACCCTCTTCTTGTCAGTAATGTTTACTTTGCATCTTGGCAATTAATAATACCTTTCTTTTCATTGTATTCATTATAGTAAAATTATTTACAAGTCATAATGGTTTAAATCTAAATAGCAATGTAGATTGAATGATATTTTTTCTGTTTTGAAATGGTAACAACACATCCTTGTAGATATTCAAAAAATTATGATATATTTTTTTCATTTGTTAATTGGAGTAGATAGACTAAACTATCGCCCGGTTCATACTCCAGCCACGTCTATTGAACAGGCGAAGAGGCTCATCCCTTGTTCCCTGTTTAGGATGTGATTTCCGGCTTTCTCTCTTCCAATCTTTTCACTCTTATGTAGCCCCCTGCACATCAGTGGTGTTACTTCCTTGCTCGGGGTGATATGATTAAAAAAAAAAAAATATAAGAATCAGTATGTTTGTGGTGATATGAATTTTTTTTTATACTTGTGTATTACATTTAATTCCTTTTAAATGTTTATCAACTGGTTTTGATTGGTGTCAAGGAAAACTGACAAGATAATAGAAAATAAAATTGATGTTGTTTAGACTAAAATTCACAAAAAAATGTTTAAAAACATTCAAGATAACATGCTTATGCAAAGCCTTAACAGATATTGGGATAGTGGGAGTAAAAAAAAAAAAAGAAAAAAGGAAAGCACTTAAATCCATAACCGAAACAGCAGAAAGAACAGCTAATTGGTTATGGATCAAAAGAGAGAGTGCCTGGATTCCAAATTGTTAGCTAAAATTCCCCGAAATTCTACGTCTAAATTAATGTTTCGGACGAGCTCATGTGCGGTTTGCCTCTAAATGGAAAGTGGCTCTGACTGTCGCCAATCAGAAGCATTTGCAAGGTTTCGTACCGGGCCTAAACGTAATTTTCCAGTGTCTGAAAGCGCTTATCGAGGGTGGGCCAGAAACTGATCATCTCAGGTCAGGTCGGCGTGGTGAGGGGGTATGATGTTGAAAGACCCGAAACCCCCTAGTGATCCTCGTGATGACATCACTGACAACACCCTCTAGCGCACCCACTACGGTGCTTATGTTTGAAATTATGATTACAATTCCAGTGATATATTTTATTTTAAATACTAAGATGTAGTCAGCAAAAACTTGTCTTTCATACTGGCAACACCTAGTTCTTTGTTATGAACAAAAAAGTTACAAGTAGTTGAACAAAATGGAAAAAATCTAAACTTCAGTTTTTGATCCTCTTATGTAGCCCCCCTGTGCATCAGTGGTGGTACTGCCTTGCTTGGGGTGAAACGATTAAAAAAAAAAAAAGTTATGTACAGTACTACAGTAAAAACAATGGTTTTTCATTTATGTTGAAATCATTTTATCCTGCACCAGCCAAAGAAGAGCCTGGAACAGAAATATCATAAAGTTAATGTAGGCCCAATTTTAGGTTACATTTGCTGTGTAAGTGAATTGTGATTTGCCCAAATTAGTGTTTTTCCTGTTTTGGTGGGTCAAACGAGGTGGACAACAAAAGAATGGCTTAGTTCAATTTATTTTTTTAAATTTTTTATGAGAGATGTCAGTGATGTTGACAGTTTGTACCTTATCTGTACCTTATTCAAAAGTTGGAGAAAAAGAAAAACAATCATACCTTGTTGGTTGAATTTAACAAAACTTGTTTGGATCGATTTTTGCTTCTTAAATACACCTTATTTAATATATATGTTGTAAATATTTATTTAGTCTACACGATATAGTCTACGGCTATATCGTGTTCAATACACCGGTTCCCGTCTGATCACTGAAGTTAAGCAACATTGAGCCTGGTCACTACTTAAATGGGTGACCATTTGGGAATACCAGGTGCTGTAAATGTAAGGACAAAGGATGGTCCACCGGTCCTCCAGGTTTGGGGGTTGGGTGCAGGGCTAACAACCCTGCCCTGTAAAAACAGTTTGTTACAGAAACAGCAACAAAAAGTTGCTGCCCTATGCACCATCTGGGTGTGAGGGATAAATGATGATGATGATGATGAAATATTTATTTCATTTTGTGTACACCTGGTAAGGAGTGAATTCACTAAGCAAAACAAAAAAAAAAAAAAAAAATGAGTAGGTTCGCCTATCACCCACTTCACATTACTTTCTGGTCTTTTGCAAGGCATTTTACTGCCATTGTTGAGCAGGGGGTTACATGGATGGTAAGTTATGAGAAAGAGTGGCAGGTTACAGGGGGTGTCAGGAAGAAGGTAGGAGAAGGATGAGAATACTGATGAGAGTGGAGTAGATGAAAAAAGGAGCATGAGAAAGAGAGGATGCAAGTTGCAAGTGAGATAGATGACTATTGACTTTACATTTTAATTCTTGAAGATTGTAGCTGTTGAGAAAGCAATAAAACAGAAGGGAATTCCACAGGCGGAAAGTGCGAGAAAAGAAGCTGCTGGAGTAGAATTTGTGTTTACAGTTTATTGGTTTTACAGTATAAGGGTGGGACCTAGTTGCTAATCTTGTGGCTCAAGTAAATAGCTCTAATCCTAATATCTGTGCCTGAATTCAGAAGTTTTATTAATTATTTAATTTTTTTTTTCTCAGCTTCACCAATAGGAGTAGATAAATTCACACTCCTCCCTAGTTTTTTGAACAGGAGTAGCGGTTTATCCCTTGTTTCCCATTCATGATTGGGTTTCTGGTTTCTTTTAAAGTCTGATTCAGCTCTATATTCATAATGCTCATTCTTTCCTATGCTAATACAAGTTCACACAGTAACCCTCTACCTTGAGTGGGTCTTGGGCCTTGTATTGGATGAATATTGGCTAAAAAAAATAATTGTCTGCAAGAAGAACTTTCTTTGAAAAGCACTTGAATGGTTAGTTTACTAAATTTAGCATAATCTGGCAGCAGACAACCATAACTGGGCACATAGTGAGGATCAAGCTCAGTGGTGTGGTGGATGAGCATCAGTCTGTCACAAGGACACTAGTGAATCATGTTCAGAGATGTATTTGATTGTCCAGAAAATTGATGCCAGTTTTTTTAAGGGAAATTAAGACAAAACAAAATTATACCATTAAATATTTATTCAACTAAATATGAACCGTTTTCATTATTTACATTGTTCAGACTGTTTTTCTCATCTTTATTGCCATATTCCTCAAGGACACATAGCCCAGTGGATATAAGTGTTGGTTAGATTCAGTGACTTGACCCAAAGAGTTTTGAGTTCAATACCTGGATACAGCAGTGGTGAACAAATAACTTAGAGAGTTGAGTTAAAGGGAAATAACTAAGATATCTGGAAGTGCAATGACTCATGGAAGAACAATATACCCCAGTGATCAAAAATAAAGGTTTCGGTTCAAAATTCAAATGAACTGAAGAAGGCTAGAGCATACAATGTTCAAATCGTAAATATGTATGTGGCAATAAAGATGCAAACAACAGTCCGAACAATGTAAATAATGTAAATAATACCTCATCTCAGAAGTATAGACAAATAACCATTTTTTTTCCCCTTCAACTTAAAGATTTTGTTTTCCCACAATTTTAGTTGTTTCTTGGCAAAGAACTCATTAAGGTGGATTTTTATGCCATCCAAAGTATTAAAATTTTTACCATTGACATTTTGCAAGAACCTGAATAAATGAAAACCCGAAGGAGCAATGTTTGGAGAATATGGCGGGTATGGTAACACATCCCAGCCAAGGTGCAACAATTTTGGCTGAGTCACCAAAGAAATCCGAGGTCTGATGGAAAACAGTACCTTTTCTGCTTGCCAATTTTGGTTGTTTTTCTTGAATTGCTGCCTTTTAATTTGTCCAGTTGCAGGCAGCATTTTTGATCAATCAATTGACTGGTTATTTGGAAGAAGTTCATAGTACAGGATTCCTTCCCAATCCTACCAAATGCACTGTATGAGTTTCTTCGAATGAAGACCTGCTTTTGGGGTGGCTAAATTTGAATAATCTCAGGATCTTTTTTGATGAACATTGTTGTAAATGAGCCATTTCTCATCACCCATCACAATTTGCTTCATTTTCATTGCATTTATACAGCAAATCACTGATGAAAATGTGATCCAAGATCATGTTCATGGATGATGGATTTTTGATCAATTTAGTGTTTCTGCCAATTCCATTGTTGTGTAATGTGGGTTATTCTCAATCAATGTCTTGATTTGGTCGTCATCTGTAGTGGGGGGGGATCTCAAGAGATAGTTTGAAGTGTGCTCTAATCGGAAATGTAAGCATATATTTGTTGATAAATTTGTGTTCTAACATGTCAGAACATGAATGAACAAAAAAATCAGTATGAACTTTCTGGACAACTCAATACTTGCTAAGTATTGATCTACAGCAGGTACTTTAATATGTGCAGATATGAAATTACAGACATAAGACACTTGTAGTAGTCTAACTAGTGAATATCAAATTCACTTTAAGTAAATTGGTTTATGAAATTGTTAACCATTTATTTTTTTCATTCTTCAAGTTTGTTTAGTTTAGGTTTAGTATATTTTGTTTTACAACATATCAATTTCGATGGGTTATTTAATACTGACAAGATTTTTATGATAGGCTTATATGAATAGATTATTATTTTTTTTTTTAATCATATCACCCCAAGCAAGGCGATAACGCCACTGATGTGCAGGAGGCTACATAGGAGTGAAAAGATTGGAAAAGAGAAAACCGGAAACCGCATCCTAAACAGGAAACAAGGGATGAGCCTCTTCACCTGTTCAATAGACGTGGGTGGAGTGTGAACCGGGCGATAGTTTAATATAGATTATGTATTCTTTGTAAGAAATCAGTTTGTCGATCAGGTTTTACTGATGGATTTTGTAAAGAGGATTTTTGTTGAGTCAAATGTATTCCTGATAATATTTTAAAAAAAATATATTGCTGGTATATTTACTATAAAAACCTATTTTTATACTTTCAGAGTGTTTGATCTCAGTTTGGGGGATTAACTGTTTGCCTATAGCTGGGACCCTGACAGGTGCTACCACCTGGGTCAGGGTGAACTTGGAAACAATTAAGAGGTGGTTTAATGCTCCTCAAAGTCTCCCAATCTGAGGCCTTTCTGCCAGATTTAAGTTGGAAGTACCTTAATTCAATACCTCTGGCACCATTTTGTCTACTTAGAGGTTACATACAGATATTTAAAAAACTCAGATTATATTGCATAAATAAGGCTAGACCTTGTATGGCAGACTAAACAAAAGCTTAGCATTTTTAATTATTTACTATCTTTTAAAAAAACTTTACTTGGTTCTTGATGCTTTTCCTCAATTTATTAAAATATCCCCTGTTGTGATAAAATTCTTTCTTAAAAAAAACATTTGAAGCTACTGAATCACAAATGAAAATGTTGTATCCTAATTGCCGTAGGTTTTTGATTTGTGGTGTAGGGGGTCTGATTCTGTTGCATATCCACAGAGACATATGTTGAACTGATTAACTGTGGTGTGTTTGTTGAAACTGCTTGTTTTTGAAGGAGCACTTGAAATAAAATGTACTTGAGGAAAGTAGAAGTTATCAGCTGAAATTCTCCTTGACTATCCATTGTTTTTTTTGTGATTGTCTGGAGCTGTATTGAATTGGAGATTTGCATAGCAAATTATGTACGAATGCTTTTAAGGTAGTAGCATTGTGACTTAGAGATGAGCTCATACTTTTTCTAGTTGATGATGAACTGTTCTGACTTTAAGCCATTTTGATCTTGGCCTGCCAATTTCACTTTCCATATTAGTAATTATGTTACTTTGTATCTCTTTTTGGCTGAAATTTTATAATTCAAAATTGAAAAAAAATAATTATTGGTATAAAGTTAGAAAAGATACGCTGTTTTAAACTCTAAATACTAAATTACATCAACAAATGCTTGTTCTGAATCTTGGAATCCTATCTTTTATACCATCTGCACTAATTGCAACTGATGAGTCCAATTAAAATCTTTTAAAGGTTTTTATAATTATTTTTGTATGAGAAATCTTTGTATATCAATTGGCATTTCTGCCCAAGATCTCTGTACTCTGTGAAAAGACAAAAAATCTGTGAGATCGATATAACTTTTTTTTAAACAATAAATAAATATTAAAAATTGTGAGATGGCACTAATTGATCAAATATATACAATTGGAAATTTTTTTTCAATTTTTTTTTTTTCACAAACAAACTGAGGAATTGAAAATTGGTAAAACTTAAGTGGTTGAATTGTGCTTTTTTCATTAACTTTTAGATGAAGGATAAAAATGAGAATTTATTGATATTTACTTTACTATTATTTTTATTTAGAATGACTGTCTTATGTTAAATTAAATTTAGTTTTGATTGAAATAAGTTTTGTTCATCAATATTATTTGAAAAAAGAAATATAAGTGACTTGGTGAAATAATTGCAAACAATCAAAAGTAAAAATTAAATTTTACAGTTTTGTTCAAGCAATAGAACAGTAGCATAGTGCATATGTAGCTTGCCTGCTTATTTCTAAGGTAATTCCTTGATTTGGCAGGATTTACTTGTTAATTTTATGTATTTGTTTGCTTTTAACATAACAGAATTTATGGATAGGGAAATAAAGAAACAGTCACACTGTATATGAGAAATTCTAATGTTTTGTTAGCATTTAACATAGGCACATACAATGATTAACATGATTTAAAAAAATAAAAAGACAATGAGTCTTTCATCTAAACCACTCTCCCATAATTACATTACCTGCTTACTCAGTATTAGCTAAATGCTGTTATACCTTTTGTCACTGTTGACAATAATCAACTGTATATAGTATAGAATGCTTTAATCATTTTTATCAGGAAGTGACAATTGGCTTATTTTAACCTCTTTTAATCACTATGACTCAGGCTTCCATTATCACTAGATTAAAAGAATGTGTCTACTTTGATCTTTTTTTAGAAATTATTGCCTTCAATGTTCTGTTTTGTTCATTTATCTAATCCAAGTTATTTAATTTTAAACTGTTTATTATCAAGCAGTTGTGGTTAAATGAAGAGGAAATGGTTCTACTTAAAATAGTAATGATAATTGAATTGAAAAGCATAATTTATTAAAATGCTACGACTAAAAACCACTGAATTGTCTACTGTAGATAAATAGCAAGCTAGTTGTGTTGTGCATGGATGTGTGGCTAGCGTACTGGAAATTGGAGTTGATGAGTTCAAATTCTAGTTTAGTTTGTTGTGTTCTTCAGCTAAGAGCTAAATAGCAGTGTAGACTGGGCTCTCTAGTCTTAGGTGGCAATCAATCTCTGAGAAAGAAAACTCAGAATTCTAAACCGTAGAGAAGGTAATGGAAACCACTTGGTTATCTTTCCCAAGAGTGCATAGTAATTTACAGATGAAAATGAACCTGGAAAGTCATGATTGCCTACATCCTTAAGAAACAGCATTAAAAAAAAAGTTATGAACCATTTGCTAGTATTGTGTATTTCATCATCAATTCTCAGTATATTTCCTTATTGTGACTAGACTAAGCTAGACTTAAAATATCTATTACTAGCAGTATAGCCCGGTGTTGCTCGGGTGTAATGAAAGCTTTAAAACTAATCCATGGTCCTGGAGCTCAGACTCGGCCTAAAGAATATTTGTGTGAAGTTTGGTGAGAAGCGGATAAAAATTGTGGATTTGTATAAAGGACATACAGACAGATAAACAGACACACTCACAAATATCTTGCCTTTTATATATATATATATATATATATATATATATATATATATATATATAATCGATTTTCTGCACTATTGTAAGAACTGCAACCTTGAAACTTCTGAATATCGTTTCTTATGTCTTTGTCTATGAGTGTATCAAATTTGATTAAAATCTGACCACTCCTTCTTTAACCTGATTTTTTCGATTATCGATTTTCAATATTTATCGGGGGTACCTCGACACAAAACCTAGCTAAGAACACTCGCAGACGCTTATAGTACAACTGTGTAAATTTTCAAGAAAATCGGTTCAGCCATTTTGGAGTCTATAGGTAATGGACACACACAGACAAAGTTCTATTTATAAATAAGTTTAGATTTAGATACATTAGTACATCTATTAATAATAGCAAAATTGTACATTGCTGTGTGATTTTTCTTTTCTTACTGTAATTACTGTCAAAATGCTCTAACTTGGAAAATGAAGCAATTTCCACTTTTATTGGCTTGCAAGTTCGAGTCATTTTTAATTGTGTATAAATTAACCTTTCAAATCCTGATCCAAGGAAGATAACTCTAGGTGTATTAACTGTGAATGAATACAAGGAAGAAGCAAGAAAGAATTCTTAATATACCATAGTAGCATATTGGTGATAACATTACTTCTACTACTACTGCTACTAAATAATAATAATAAGCTTAGTGATAATTCCTATTTTCAAATAATTTTAATTAAAATAAGTTTTCTAATTCAAAATAACTTTACATTGGTCAGAAGCAACAGAAAACAGGATTATTTACAGTTATTAGTAACTAGTCTTTATTTATTTATTTTTTTTATAATTGTGTCACCCCAAGCAAGGCATTTTACTGCCACTGTTGAGAAGGGGGTTACATAGGAGATAAGTTATGAGAAAGAGTGACAGGTTACAAGGAGTGTCAGGAAGAGGGTAGGAGAAGGATGAGAATACTGAAGAGAGAGGGAGAGAGGCTGCAAGTTAGTGAGATGACTATTGACTTTACATTTGAGTTCTTGAAGATTGTAGCCATTGAAAAAGCAAATAAACGGAAGTGAATTCCACAGGTGGGAAGTGCGAGAGAAGAATCTGCTGGAGTAGTATCTGCGTTTACAATTTATTGTTATTTATTTATAGATATTCACTTGGTATGTATATATATTTGATGGGGGATCAAAAGGGTTCAACTTAATGTCAGAATTGATCAGTGTATGATATTTTTTAATTGAAGAAAATGCATCTAAAGAAATGATTTTCTCTGGCTTATTGGAATGTTTAGATGTAAAAATGAAAAATTAATATACTGAGCAGAGATAATTTTAATTATTAACTAATAGCTTTTGATTAATTTTCAAGTCTCTTTTTAAAAAATTTTTTAAAGGTTGTAATAAAGGCTTTTCTAATATCTTTTGACATTGTAGGATTTTTAACACCTTAGCTTGTGGAGATGGCAACCAGGCCAGTATCCTCATCAGACAACTCCCAATTTGTCTATTTTCGAGGTTTGCCACACCCAGCAAATTTGACAGCTAACTTGGGATCCCAAGTTCAGAATTTGCTTCCCCTGTTACCACCACATCTGAGACCATTGACTGGCACCAATCTCTCCAATGGGGAGCTCTCCACTAGTGACCTCTTAGCAAACATCCATCACACTGCTTCTCTATCCAGCAGTACTGCTCATCTGGTCAGCCAATTCAACCCACACCAGTCAATGGTGATTAATATGGAGTCTGTGAACCCCCAAGAGCCACGACTCTCCACTACTAACAACCTGTTCACTGGTCCAAATTTGATTGGTGTTGATTCTGGCTTAAATCAAACTCAACAACAGGCCCAGGCACAACAAGCATATCAGTCACATCAACCTCAGCAGGCACAAGATTCAGTTACACAAAGAACTCCTCTACAAGGACAGCATACCCACACCCACCATGAGCACAATCGCAGTACTCGTTCATATTGGCGTGTTATATTGGAGTGGTTACAGAAGTCGGGAATTTTTGCTATCATTCTTTTTATCAAAGTTATGTATGATCACAGACTTGGTAAGTTGTTTTATTTTCATTAATTTATTTTTAACATATTTGCTGTTATGCTGGCTATTTAGACTCTTATATAATGCATTATTTTATCAAATAAAATTTAATTTATTAAACTATAACAGTAAAAATGTGTATTCTCAGCCCTGGCTTTTATCCTCTGTGGCATACATGTATGTCAGCATCAATATAGTATAAGAAGCACATGAGTCTCATGTGATAAACAAAATAAAATCACTTTATTTAATTTAAAGTGAGCTATTATTCCATGAGTTGTTAGGACTACTGAAAACATTTTTTTTTACAATCACAATGTTTCAACTTTTTCATTTAATAATTTCCTTAGCTCTATAATCCTTATAGAAAGCAGGAATTGCTTGTTTGTTTCTGAAAACTAAAAAATAAAAGCCAACAGAAAAACAAATTTTGCACGACTGATTTGAATAAAGTAAAGCCCCACTTTTATATAGATTTCATATTTAAGTAAAGCCAAAGAATAAATTACGTGAAATGTTGTCGTTATGACCAAAGCAATGAAAAGATCAAGAGCCTATGTAAAAAAAAAACTCTTTAAAAAAAATCACTTTTCAGCAACTCTCTTTTAATTTTGTTAGAGAAAATTTGATGCAATCTCTGGTTTAATGTGGCTCCATTCATAAATCGCATTTTTACTCAGTGCCGTAAATATATTACGGTGATTTCATAACCCTATGCAATGGGCAGTTTCTACTCTAAAATTTAAATTCTTAGAGAGTAGGCACATTTTCTTCTGGGTTGTGTCTTTCCCAAAGACAAGAATGATGGAACTGAAGAGCTTAGGACAGAAAGGACATTTTTTTTTTTTACCTTTTGGAATTTATTAATTCTTCTTGGATAAAGTAATGTGCATGGATTTCCTAAGCTTAACTTAATTTTGGAATTTTCTTCATTTTTATTTTTTATCAAATTGTTCAAGTCCTGACATTTCACAGACTTTTAAGATTGAAAATAAAGAATTAACCTCATATAGTTGAATTTATATCTCATATAGTGGAAGCCCATCTTACATGGATGCTACCTTTTACTAATTTGGTTATAGAAGTTTAACTACTGCTGATCCATTCTACTAAAAATAGTTCTAGAATGTGTACAACCTGAATGTGATACAAAGTATAAGATATATATATATATATATATATATATATATATATATATTTAGTGTATCGAAGTAGCAGATAAATTTTCTAAACATATACTGTTAAATATAAGAGACAATGAATGTCTATTATGTTTAATCATGAGCCGTTCTAAACATATTTTCGACGTTTAAATCTGGTCATAACACATTACATTGCATTTAAATATATGGTTCTGTTAACATTTCGAGCTGTCACTCGGTGTGACGTCATAGAACCACATTACAAATTTATGGACTGCATTTCCTATTTGGTAACTTATTGTTACTTAGCAAAGTTTTATGTCAACACAAGATAAAATCGTCTTTGATGGTGGCTGTTTTTATGTTAATGTCCTTGCAACCTCTCTGAAGATGGCTCATGTGAGCCAAAAGCTTAGAAACAACTTAATAAAAAATTATCCAAATGTTGGAAAATTTTTGTCTTTATTTTCACCTGTAATTAAAGCAAAAATATGATGTTTAGAATGGCTCATGATTATATATATATATATATATATATATATATAAACGAAAACTCAACATATCATCTAAAGTGGTTATAAACTACAATTTATTTTGATGGGTGTATAAACTCATCTCTTCAGACCAGTATTTCATTTGGTTTTATTTCCTCAAAACATTAAAAAAAAATTTTAAAAAATGGGGAATCCAAGTAATATGACCCATAAAAACGAGCTTTAGTGTTATCTTGTTAGGGTCAAAATGTTAGGGAAGAAAGAGTTCATGTATTAAGTATGGTGGAACAGAATAAGTCACCATAAATCAAGTGCGCATACACTCACACATGTTGAACTATGAAGTTGAAAATTTGGGTCATGAAAGGGAACTGAGTAGCCTAATGTCAAGGCACAACACTTTTTAAAAATTTTATCTGGGTAAGATACATACTGGGACCATAATTATTTAAATGCGTAGACAATAATTTTTAACAGCAGGTTAGATTTTAGGCTTTATTTTTTTAAACTTGATTTTGTGCTGCTTCATCTGTTAAAGGGTCTGGATTGTTTAGGTTAGAATTAGGATTTAATTATGGTATGTTCAACCTAATTCTCATTTTTGATTGAACAATATTGACATACCTACAAGCATATTGTTTAACTTCCTCTAACTACCACTCTTTAATTTTCTAAATAACCATGAATTCATCTTATATTTTTTAAATAAATCATTTTCATTATTCATTTTAAAATATCACTTGAACAATATTGTTCTGGAACATGAAAATTTTTTGTGTAGTGATATAATGCTTTTATAAACCATTGTAATAACAAAATTACAATATTAAGCTCTACTTTGTATTGAGCACTCTTTTATAAAAGTAAATTCTTAAAGAGTAAGTTTTAATCTTCCTTATTGTTATGTCGTGAGTAAGAATAAATAACTCTACAACAGGAATAGGTTAATTGTTGTATTCCGTGAAAATAGTATTTACAAAAGTTATTAGTATCCAATACAAGAATAGAGGTTAATTGTCTCAACCGTCATAAGACGTAGTATGAGCAATGGGTACTTCCGGGTCGTCACCGGAAGTCTACGACTGACTTGTCGATCGGCTGCTCGGCACACTCTCTCACGTAGATGCCACCATTACTTTACATAGTAATGGAATAGTCCATTATAGCCAAATAGGTGCATCCCAACACTTATATATATATATATATATATATATATATAAACACAATACTGAAGGAACCAGAAAAAACTGCTCCCAAGGTATGATACAGTGCTTAATACAAAATTTAACAAAAATTGTAGAGCTATATATATATATATATATATAAAAACACAATACTGAGGGAACTAGAAAAAACTGCTCCCAAGGTATGATACAGTGCTTAATACAAAATTTAGCAAAAATTGTAGAGCTATATATATATATATATATATATATATATATCGTTCCTGTCTTGCTCAGTTTTTTTTTTCTTATGTCTTAATGCCAGATACTCAATAATAGGTACATCAATGTATACGTTGCTGTCATTTTAGATGGCATGGGCCCACTCATATTTTGGTAAATCTGTCGGTTTCAGAGTTTCTAGGCTGGTAGATTCTTCTCAATTGGATGGATTGGTTCAAGAAAATCTTCCTTCATTTTCTCATGTATTTTTTAATTTTTATTTTTATGGTTTTTATTTTTAACAGCTGTATCAAGTTTAATAAATATCCTTATTTGTATATATCACTTACTCTGTTGTTGATTCTTTCAGGTTTATTGGTTTTTCTTAATCTTTTTGGCACATTTTGTTATGCAAATCGTGCTTTGGATCGGCAAACACACCAACTTGTGACCCGGGTAAGTATTTTAATTTTCTCGGATTTGTTACCTTCAATATTTGAAGTTTAGAAGAAACAAATTAAGAAAATGTTTCTCTTAAATTATTTGAATTTTGATATTTTTTTTTTTTTTTTTTTTTTTTTTTTTAATCATATCACCCCAAGCAAGGCAGTCCACTGCCACTATAGCGCAGGGGTTTACATAGAGCGATTGGGTATAGGAAATGTCAGAGGGATGGTGATAGACGAGTTACGTATTTTGGCTTTATTTTCAACTGAAATTAAAGCCAAAATACGACGTTTAGAATGGCTCATGATTAAACATAATAGACATTCATTGTCTCTTATATTTAACAGTATATGTTTAGAAAATTATTTGCTGCCTCGATATACTATATATATATATATATATATATATATATATATATAGTCAACACCATTTTTAAACAATTCAGCCAGTTTGAATAAAAAGCAACAATTAAATGAAAAAACTAGTCAAACAATTAAGTGAAAATAGTTAATCTCCTTATAATTTAAGCCAATGTAATAGATGGTCCTAGGGATGACAGTAAACTGCATCCGGCAGCAAGGGCTCTGATTGGGAGGTTGTGAGGAGTGTGGAACCACCTCTTAATTGCTGTTGTTCCCAGGTTCATCCTGACTTGGACTGGTAGCACCTGTTAGGGTCCCAGCTATGTACAAATAGTTTATCCCCAAACTGGGGTCAAAACACTATGAAAATATAAAAATACTTTCTATAGAAATATATAGGTATATTGAAGGAAAAATGTAACCAACAACACATTTTTAAAGGAAAAAGATTATTGCCATAATACATTTTTGAAAGAGAAAAAATTACCAGCAATAGATTTTTGAATATAAAACTAGAAAACATCTTTAGTTTTCCTAAATAAAATTTTTTTATCACAATCTGACTAAATCAACTTTCTCATAACCAAACATTAAAAAAATACCTTAAAACCCCACCTTTTTGGCATTAAAAAAACTCAAGCCAATGTAGTAGACTTGGTGATAATACAAGCAATATTGCATGAAAACTTGGAGCAGAGATGACAATCTAATTGCAAATTTATTTATCATCTTGTTGAATTGATTAAGGCATCATCTGTGAAAGCAAAGCACAGGACGAGGATTTAAGTTACTTTTTTTTTATTCTGGTTTTACACAAATTTAACCATTGAGGGATATTCTGATAAAAAAGCAACATGAAAAATAAATAAATAGGAGATATTTATTTGATAGGTAATAGTAATAATTTCCAAATAAGGTAATAGTAATATTATCCATATGCAAATAAGGAATTTTTTGGCATTCATAAACCGGATCTAATGACAAGTTGATTATGAATTTAGATTTATAATATTGGTTCCTAATGTAAATAAATGTCATCTAATTAAACAAAAAAACCTTGTTGCTGCTAATATTGCATGTATAAAAACAAATATGGCACCAAAAGAGATTGTGGAATGGAGTGGTGAGTTGTAGGTTAAATTTAGTCTTTTGTAAAGCCACCTTCCAGTCAACCAAGTTTCCTTGAGGCAAAAAAGATGTTCAAATCTTATAAAGAGCTTATCCTTAACTTTATATTTGTACTGTTTGAGTAAAGTTTCAATAAATAGTCAAAATTAATAATCGCTATCAACAGTAAGGTGTGTTATATCCCCCCCCCCCAAATATTCACCTGTATTAAACGGTCAAAGAAAGTAAACCTGTCTGAAATCTGGAGAAGAGCTAAAATCAAAGCTGGTGAAAGAAAAAATATTTCCAGACAGGTTTACTTTCTTTGATCTTTTAATACAGGTGAATATTTTTAGTGGGGGGGGGCATAACACACCTTAGAGTTGTTAGTGATCATTAATTTTGACTAGTATTTATTTATTTATTTTTTTTTCACCAGCCCTGTTTTTAATTCTTCTCTAACTTTGTCCTTTACACTTTATTTTTCTTCATCTTTACTTTCAACTGTTTATGGATAAATATTGTCTGCAACATTGAGAGCATTGATTTGTGTCAGAAGTGATGGGAATAAAATAGAAATGGCTGACAATACTCATGATACAATATGCAATTGAATTTAGCATGATAATTCTTTATGCTACAAGGGAGGTAATCGGTTTGGATTTGGATTTATAATTATAAATGTTACATTGAAACTATTTTTTTTTTTAATCATATCACCCCAAGCAAGGCGATAACGCCACTGATGCGCAGGGGGCTACTTAAGAGTAAAAAGATTGGAAAAGAGAAAGCCGGAAACCACATCCTAAACAGGGAACAAGGGATGAGCCTCTTCACCTGTTCAAAAGACGTGGGTGGAGTGTGGACCGGGCAATTGAAAAAAGAAAAAAATAAACACACCTACTTTGTTAATTTATAGGCATATAGGTGGCTGGTTTTATATATATTATGTGGGTAATATTTCTGTTACATGCTGTATTAAATGGCTTGATAGTTTCTGACCAGGCAGTATTTCTCAACCTTTTTAAGCTGCACCACACCTAGGAGCAAATGAAAATATCACAGCACACTTACCAAAATTTTTAAAGGTTATACATTTAAATGTTATGAAATAAAACCATAGATTAAAAAAAAAAACTCGCACAAATATGAACTTGGTTTATTTCAATATTTCTATTCAACTATTTATACAGTTTTAATGTGAAACCTGTGCTTGTGGTTTTTGCACAATTTCAGTGTTTAGTCAAATGGGCAATAAGCAAACCCTCATTTCTTCAGTTGAACGTAATCTTTCTTGCTTCTTATTTTTGATGTTATTTAGGGTTGAGGGGCCTAATTCACGTAAGTAGAAAGTAGCAATAAGACTGATAAAGCCTTTTTAGCTAATGTGTGATAAACATTTAGTATTTATTCAAAAACCAAAACTGTACCATTACCACTTTCATACCTTCTTACGGCCATATCACATTGATTACACCGGTTCTCGCTCGATCACTGAAGTTAAGCAACATTGAGCCTGGTCAGTACTTAGATGGGTGACTGCTTGGGAATACCGGGTGCTATAAGCAATTATTGCTTACGGCCTATCACATTGAATACACCGGTTCTCGCTTGATCACCGAAGTTAAGCAACATTGAGCCTGGTCAGTACTTAGATGGGTGACTGCTTGGGAATACCAGGTGCTGTAAGTGTTTAGTGACGAATGTGCGTTGTGGTGCAGTGGATATCAGCTTGGAAAGAGAAATCGGTGAGCCGAGTTTGAATTCCAGTTGAATACCCTGCATTCACTTAAGCACTGGTACCCTTGGTAAAGGTATTAATCCATCCCTTCCCTCCAGTTATGGGTTAAATAACAGGGTAGGACTTGGGGACCCTGCCCTTAAAAACAAATCCCAATGAATCTTGAGACTCGAAAAGAAAAAAGTATTACTAGACAGAAAACTTATATAAAAACAACAATAAATTGTTGAAAGAAAAAAGTATTACCAGCAATAAATAAAAATTTAGTTGGCAATAAATAACCTGCCGAGGTTGATATGCCATAAAACAAAAACAACCAAAAAACTTCCATCCCTACATGCACACATACATTATATGTATGCTGTGACAATATTTCACTGCACACTTTAGAGGATTGTGGTTGAGAATTACTGATATAGGATGTGGCATTAGGGAGGGTATTCTGCTGCAAACATCTAAACCACAATGGTTATAAAATTTTTTTTTTCTTTTCAGACTAAACTATTTTATTTATTTTTCTTTTTCAGCAAGGAGGTGTTCAGCGGAAGTCGCTGATGACAAAATTGTGGTTGGTGGCATTTCTATTCCTCAACATTTTGTGTATATACATTGTATTTTCTGAACAGAAACTCTACAGAATGTAAGTATTTGTATATTGATCATTTTCAAATATGGCTTTTTATAAGTTTATTTTATTGAATAATTTTAATATTATCCATAAAACATGACAAAGGAGACACTATAAATATGACTGCCTATGATAGTCATTAAGTTCAGATTAAAAACAGGAATTGTGAGTTTGCAATATCAGTTATCAAGGAAGAAAGGTGAAATAATTTTCAAGCGGGAGAATCGGCAACAGTGCACAATGAAGAAGCAAATGTTTTGAATGGATCGACTCTTGAAGCTTCTTTGTGACCTGTCAGTTAAGCTTGGGTGATCATGTCCCTTTCGAGACATGACAGACTGGCAAGAAGATTTTCCTGCAGTAGGTCGCCATTACAATTCTATTAGAATGAACTCACAGCTCTGAGTGGAACCAAATATATTTGTAAAGACAGTCATCTGAATAAGGTAGGGTGATTTTGTAAGCGCAGCTTAAATGTGGCACAAGGCTGAAAGCATTGGGCACCCAGTGAGGATCGAACTCACTACTCAATTGTAGCTAGCTGATTCTGTGGTTCACTCAAAAAAAATTATTTGGATAAATGCAGTGGTCATTAATAGTGTGTACCAGTAATCTTAATTTATAGACCCTCCCCAAATCTTGATGTAACATAATGTACAGATTTATTTTTGAGGCTTTTGTAAGCACATTGTAACAAAATTTAGTATAACATCTTTCTGAATTTAAAATCAAAGAAAAACTGAAAATTTAAATGTTTTTTTTTTCTTCTTTCTTTCATATGCAAATCATAGAGCTTTTTTTATTTTATTTTATTGTTTTTGACAGAACTCACTTCCTTCTCCCCTGACATCAATCTTTAATCTATTGTTTTTCTACTACTTTCTGTTTCAGGCTATACCTTCAGCTTCCTGTCATGGAAAAGATGGACATCTGGACTTTGGCTTGGACTGTTGGAATAACAGATTTTGTTTTAAAATTTATTTGCATCATCCTCAAATCAATTGTAGCCATGTGGCCTCGCTCATATGTACCATATCGGCAAAGAGTAAGTAAAGGTTCCAGTTTCTTAATTTATTTAATATTTGACGTGTTTTATGTTATTCTCATCTTTGTATGTTTTTGCTTTTGAATTGCATGACACTGTCCATTCTTTCCTGGGCAGTTATTTTTTGTAAGTATTCATTAAGAAAAAAAAAATTATATTCCTCAATCCAAGCCACTGTCCATGACTCCACCATGCATTTCTCTCTCTCTCTCTCTCTCTCTCTCTCTCTCTATATATATATATATATATATATATATATATATATATATATATATACACACACACAATTGACCTCATAGTCTCTAATAACCCTACAAGCACTGAACTAAATCCTCTACAGATCTTTTCGGGGACATGTCCAGTATTTCACTGATAGTGCAGGTTCGAATAACATTACCTCCCTATCAAATGGTACTTTGAAGTCACAAGGTAGGTGTACTTCTGGGAATTTTTCAATTTTTTCTTTTCATCAAGTAAAGCTAAGAACAATTAATAAAATGAATCATTTGCTGTTATAAGAATGTAAATCAATCATTTATGATTTGATTGAAGGAAGTAAATTTTTACTGAAACTTGTAAATGAGTAATATTGAAAATTGTGAAGGTGAAAAATGAAATTTTAAAAAAAAATGAATAAATTCATCAAATACAGTTTCTATTTAATAAAACAAAAAATTAACAGTAATAGAAAAACATCTATTCTTGAAGAGTTACTGTTATTTGATCCTTACAAGATATAAAGGATGTTTGGGGAGGGAAAGATTTTGAGAATCAAAATGTCATTTTGTTTCATGCCTTTATATATTTTGAAGAGGCTCATCCCTTGTTCCCTGTTTAGGATGTGGTTCCCGGCTCTCTCTCTTCCAGTCTTTTCACTCTTTTCTTTTTTTCAATTGGAGTAGATAGACTAAACTATCGCCCGGTTCATACTCCAGCCACGTCTATTGAACAGGTGAAGAGGCTCATCCCTTGTTCCCTATTTAGGATGTGGTTTCCGGCTTTCTCTTTTCCAATCTTTTCACTCTTACGTAGCCCCCTGCACATCAGTGGCGTTACCGCCTTGCTCGGGGTGATATGATTAAAAAAAAAAAAATACAAACTTGTGAAGTAGATGACTCACGGTTTCCCTCTACTATTCTTACCATCACTTTATCTTTGTGGTGTAATGGATAAAGTCTCAAAATGATAATTGGAAAGACGAGTTAAAATTCCAGTTGAATTTGTTGCCTTTACTTACGTGCAAATACCCTTGGGAAAACTATTAATCCGTCTCTTCTCCCTCCAGCTATGGATTAAATACTAGAACAGATTGGGATCTATAGCCTTGGTTGGCAACCAGGCCATCTCAGAAAGAAATGGCAATCTACTGCAGCAAAATCTACCGTCAGTCATAGAATGAAGAAACATGATTGCCCAAGGGCATATCACGTATGGCGTTAACTGATATCTTTGTGAGTTTTAAATTTTCTGGGCCTGCTTTCCACATTATGTGTCTCAGAAATTTCAGCTGCCTCTTTTTGGTTCTTAGGAGCTGTCATTTTGTAGTTCCTATTCTCCTTAAAACCTTTTCTTTTTTTTTACATGTCAGTGGTTTTCTTAGCTTCCAAAAATGTCAAGTTTGTCGAGCATCTCTATCAAGTCATTGTGACATACTTTGTCAGATGCCTGCATAGTCTATAAAGCACAGATGCAGGTCCTTCTGCATTTGTATTGCTCTTTCAGATAGCATTCGGAGCATAAATGTTGCATTCCTCATTCCAGTATCTTTAACGATGCCACACTGTTCATGCCTTATCTCTGGGCTGATTCTGCAGTGCACTCTGTTCATCAGAATTCGGATACTAATTTCATCTTTGGTGTTTTCATTGGTTTATCACAAGTAATAATTAAAAAGACGTCTACACAATTCAAAATTTATAAAGGTTGAAAATGCTTCAGTTCAAAATTAATCTGGCAGTTCAATATTCAGTTTGTAAAGTAATGAGCTATTAAGATATTTGGAACCAATTCATTAATTTAATATTAATTTAGGTGTTCTGAACTCCAAAAAAGAGGACACATTTTGGCAAAGCTCCAAGACATTGACAAATTTTAAGTTTAATTGAAAGAAAAAAAATGTAAATATTGCTTTTTTTTTTTTTTTTTTTTTTTTAAGTAATATAATAATTTAAATTTGCAATTATTATTTTTTTTAATTCATTTATTATATTATAATTACTTGAAATTTTATGTTTCGTTAATTATTATTCCTTTTAACTTTTATTATTATTATCATTATTATTAATATTCCTTTCAACTTTTCCCACAGTTACCAGTTGAGCAACATTTCTGTTGCTTCAGTTTTCTTCTTCACCAAAGAGAAAATTGTTCAGCATTCACTGAGGAGATTAGATATTACATGGCAGTTCAACACTCTTGTTTCTAAAGACATTTTCCTATCTCTTTAATACCTTTACCTAGTTTCTGAAAGGCATCTTTGATATTCCTATGCACCTTCCACGAAAATGTCTGTCATCTAACACACACATATGCACTTGAAGAGTGCTGAAATTTTTTTTTTCCTTGATCCATTTCTAAAAGACTAATCAAACAGAATTTTGATTTATTTTTAATTTTTAAATTTTTTTAAATTAAAAAAAAATTTAAATTTTTAAAAAATTTTTTAAATTTTTTAAAAATTTTAAACATTTTTTAAAAACATTTTAAAAATTAAAAAAAAATTTTTTTAATTATTTTTTGAAATTTTTTTTTTGAAATTTAAAAAATTTTTTTTTAAAGACTTTCTTAGTTGAGCCAAGAATTTTTCAGTACCACTTTCATGTGATGATTAATAAAAAATAGTAAACTCTCACAACAGACCTCAAGTAGAATGACTAAATAGAATGACTAAATAGAATCCATAGCTAAAGACGCTGCTAAGGTCGGTTTTCTGTGCAGGGCCAGGAAGTTTTTCTCGTCTAAAACAATCCTGCACATATACAAACCTAACCTGCCCATGCATTAAATACTTCTGCCATATCTAGTCGGGTGCTCCTGCTATCCACCTTGGGGTCCTTGACAAAATCCAACGGAGAATCTGTCATGTGATCGATCCTTCCATTTACTTGCTTTCCTGACGGCTACAATCTCCAAGAATTCAAATGTAAAGTAAATAATCATCTCCCATCTCACTAACTTGCATCTTTTCTCTCTCTCTCTCATCAGTATTCACATCCTTCTCCTACCCTCTTCCTGACACCCCCTATAACCTATCACTCTTTCTCATAACTTTCCTCCTATGTAACCCCCTGCTCAACAGTGGCAGTAAAATGCCTTGCTTGGGTGCGAAATGATTATTAAAAAATAAAAGAACAGTAGAAAATATTAAAACCTCTCAATATACAAAAGAAATAACCCACATTAAATATATCTTGCACCACAGTGGACAGCTTTTTAAAATGGTTCTGAAAAATGTAATATCTTCACGTACTGTCATACTCTTCTTCTTCTATCTGCCCTGTCCTTTCAGGACATAGGCTATCCTGGCCTTCCACGTCTTCCTGTCCCTGGTGGCTCTTAGCACACTTTCTCCTGTTGCACCATGCAACCCTCATTTCGTCATCCACCTGATTAGGTCCTCCAAATATGTTATCCGCTGCTTTCCTCTGTCCCTTTTTTCCTCTATCTGGCCTGTTAGTGTCAGGTTCTCCAAGCCCTCCTTCCTCATTGCATTTCCCAGGAACTTTAGTTGTCTCTTTCTGATGCTCACTATTAATTTCCTTTAATTGGCTAATATCTATTTTAAATTTAAGATGTATGTTCATGTATTATCTGTTTCATTTGACTCATTGCTTGAAATGCCTATTTCCCTAATAATATATTAGGTCATTGTTATATTAGTTGAGGTGAGATAGATTGTTATAGAAATTGTGTCAGTCAAGTTTTTAATCAGTAAAATTTATGTCTTGTAGTAATATGTTAGTTTTAAGAAAATTCTTATAATGTGAGAAAGATATTGTATTTGCAATATAACTATAAAACTAAATTAAAGCCTTATTTTCTGTCTTTTGTATGAAAAAAAGTGGCAGTGAATTTTTTCTTCACTCCATACTTATGTTAACACTAGCAGTATAGCCTGGCGTTGCTCAGGTGTAATGAAGGCTTTAAAACTAATCCATGGTCCTGGAGCTCAGACTCAGCCTAAAGAATATTTGTGTGAAGTTTGGTGAGAATCGGATAAAAATTGTGGATTTGTATAAAGGACATACAGACAGATAAACAGACACACACAAACATCTTGCCTTTTATATATATATATTATCAATTTTCTGTACTATTGTAAGAACTGCAACCTTGGAACTTCTGAATATCGTTTCTTATGTCTTTGTCTATGAGTATCAAATTTGATTAAAATCAGACCGCTCCTTCTAAAACCCAATTTTTTTTGATTATCGATTTTCGATATATATCGGGGGTTCCTCGACACAAAACCTAGTTAAGAACACTCACAGACGCTTATAGTACAACTGTGTAAATTTTTAAGAAAATCGGTTCAGCCGTTTCGGAGTCTATAGGTAACGGACACACACACAGTTCCATTTATAAATAAGTTTAGATGTATTGTATTGTTTTTTTTTACTTTCTCCAAGAAATTTAAATTTTGAGAATAATTAAGTTTTGTCTTATGCCTAAATAAGATTACTTAAAAAGATGAAAAAAAAAAAATTAACAATTTCTTTAAATCTTAAACTGAAAACCTAACCCAAAAGTAATAAGGAAAATAAATGGCAAATATAAAATTGATATTAATACATATTTTGAAATAATTAAACACTGTTTAAAGGGAAGAACTGCTTTTTTTATTATCTTTGTAAAACATTTTAATAACACCAAAGAATTTTAGATAGCAATTTTCACAAACAGTGATGACATGATAGCATTAAAGTAACTGGATACTTTAAAGCCATAATTTTATGCAACTGACAGAAAGGATCCTTTTTAACATTGTTACAATACATGCATTGTGGTTCAGTGGATATCAGCACGGAATGTGAAATCAGAGAGATGAGTTTGAATTCCAGTTGTATTCATTGCATTCACTTATGCGCAAATACCCTTGGGAAAGGTATTAATCCATCTCTGCTTCCTCCAGCTATGGGTTAAATAGCAGAACAGTCTGGGTTGCCTTCGTTGGCAACCAGTCTAACACAAAAAGTAATTGCAACCTACTGCGGGAGAATCTTCTGCCCTGTTAGTCATGTCGAGAGACATGATCGCCCAAGTGTGTATCGCATATGGTACTTAACTGACTCACTGACAATGTAAATTACTTGGAACCTTTTCACAAAACTGATAGTTCGAAAAGATATAAAAGTCTTAATGCATAACATTTTCTACAACAACAGCAATGTTAAATAAAGTAATAAAAAAATGTGTGACTTAAAAACTCATCACTGCTGCTATTACTGTAGAATTTGTCTTGTCAATTCTTTTAGATAAATTGCTGTATTTTATTTATTTTTATAACATTATGATAGAGATGACTTTAAAACCATGAAGTTGTTTAAAAAGGTTCTTTGTGTAATAACCTGCAACTGGATTATATTCAGTAGATTCTATTTATTCCAATAGGGAAACATCCAGACTAATTATGATTTGGTTCTCCAACATAACTATGTAAAAAAAACTGTTGTGGAATACAACATAGAAGATTGTGTGTTGTAAGTACAAAGGGCGGTCCCTTAGGTTCGACATACTGGTGTGAACTTTATATTATCATGTAGTAACGCAGTAAACTTGCCAGGTCGCTGACTCGTATTTTTCTCTCTGACTACTCGCTACACTGTTATTTATATTAGGAGGGAGAGTCCACTATCCCTAGACAGGTGAGTTCACCATAACAAAAACCCAGTCAGGCTTTCAATACTTGTGCTTAAAAATAAGTCAGCAGTTCTTTCAATTAATCAGCAGTGAAGACCTTTTCGATCTCTCATTCTTTTTTTCTTGTATCCAGAATCAATGTTAATGATTTTCCTCTGATTGTATCATCCTATATCATTTACCAATAGATATTGCATTGTGAAAAACATGAAATCAATATAAAGAATCTATAAATTGGGTTATTGAATTTTGTTTGCAAGTAAGGCCAGCACCTTAATCAATAAGTATATGCCATATTTTTTTCATGTTGTTTGAATGGTCGATTGGATTGTGAAACCTTTGACATTTTTATTTGCCAATTACTACTGTTTATATGCTGTGTATGTATGTGTGTGTGTGTATATATATATATATATATATATATATATATTTATACAGGTTTCATTGAATAATATAGACAAGTTTTGTCTATTTATTTTGTGTAGGATCCATTCGTATCGTCTGATAAGCTTGATGGTAACAAGAAATCACAGTAATTGTTGATTTTTTTATCCAGGTCTAAGCTTTCGGCTTACATAAGCCATTATCAAAGAATAAACATTAACACATATTGAACATAGAACATTTAAGCTATTAACAAAGTGGAATTAAACCACCGCCATTTTGTCACTGTCTGCGGCCATCCGCCACGGTAAAAATGGACTTGTCTCGTCTCTTTTATTTAATTCTCTTTATTTAATTCCACTTTGTTAATAGCTTAAATGTTCTATGTTCAATATATGTTAATGTTTATTCTTTAATAATGGCTGATGTAAGCCAAAAGCTTAGACCTGATAAAAAAAATCGACAATTACCGTGATTTCTTATCTTTCAACGATAGTACCATCAAGCTTGTCAGACAATACGAACGGATCCTACACAAAATAGACAAAACTTGTCTATATTATTCAATGAAACCTGTATAAATGAAAAAATGCTGCCAAAATACACTATATATATAT